>JAULAV010002161.1:0-50008 GCA_030789695.1 Scilla litardierei | reverse complement strand
CTAGGAATCAGCAGCCCACCCAGCAGCAATATGGCAAGCAGAGGGCCATTTCTCCGGTTGAGTCCCTCTTGACTCAATACATCGCCAATCAGGAGAAGATAAATCTGAAGCTGGAGATGGGACAGAGAGTCCTCACTGATCAGGTGACCCAGCTGGGGTTGCAAGTGGAGAACCTTCAGAGACCGCAGAATGTATTACCGCCACAGCCTGAGGTGAACCCTAGGGGGGTAAATCGGACCTTGGCGCTCACACATGCGCATGAGAACGTGTCCGCCATCGTCTTGAGGAGCGGAACACAAATTCCTACGAGAGAGCCCCCCAAAGGACCGGAAGCACCGTTGGTCGTGGAACGACCAACTGAGAAATTAAATGACGACGGTGCTTCGTCATCAAAGCCAACTACTCCGGAGGGAGTTCATAGAGAGGAGAAGAAGAAGGATGATGAAGGGAACCCAAGAGTGTTCAAGCCCGTTGTGCCTTTCCCACAACGGCTTGCCAAAGCCAAAATCGATGAGAAGTATGGCAAATTCTTTGCCATGGTGAAAGATATGAGCTTACAAATCCCCTTCCTCGAGGCCATCGAGACAATTCCCTCATATGCCAAATTTCTGAAAGACTTGGTGACACGGGGATCTAGAAAAGAGAAGGTCGTGTTAACGGCGGAGTGCAGCGCACTCATTCAGCGCGCAAATCCACCCAAGCTCAAGGACCCCAGAAGTTTCTCCATCTCTTACTCTATTGGGGAAGTGCAAATCCAGAGGGAGCTCGTCGATCTTGGCACGAGCGTCATATTAATGCCCCTATCGTTGTACAAGAGAATAGAGATGGGAGACTTAGAGCCCACTGGCATGACATTACAACTTGCTGACCGTTCGGTCAAGTACCCGGCAGGAGTAGTGGACGACCTCCCCGTCGATGTGAAAGGAGTACATGTACCGGTTGATTTCGTGGTGATGGACATGCTGGAAGACAAGCATACCCCAATTATTCTTGGACGGCCCTTTATGGCAACCGCCGGAGTTTTGATAGACGTGAAGAATGGGAAGCTTTCCCTCAATGTGGGCCAAGAAAGAGTTGAATTTGACTTAGGCTTGTCGATGAAGCATCCAAATCCCTCGGACGATCCTAGTATCAGTATGCTGGAGAACGAAGAAGATAGAGCTGTTGAAACAAGTGCCTGGGAAGTGCTCTCGAGGAATCCCCCCGATAGCTTGGGGGACCTTGGAGAGCGAGTTGGCTCCCCAAAGAATGAAGTTACTAATGAGGCGGTCGCGCGACATGTGATCCCTCCCGGATTCCCTAAGTCTCCTCCCACGAGGAGAAAGGGAAAGAACCCATGGACCTAACCGGTGATGAGGTCCGGATCCTGAAAAAGATGGCGGTAGACGCCAATTTGAGGGAGAAGCCCTCAGATCCTGTAGACAAAGGGAGGGTAGTTGAGCAAATATTTTTACAGCCACCGACAACACCAATAGCCACAAGCTCTAGAGTTGAAGAGATGCCGAACTTTGGGCATCACCCGTATCACCCACCATGAACATCATCAACGGGCGTCGAGCTAAACGACGTTAAACAAAAGCGCTTCATGGGAGGCAACCCATGCTCTAAACTTTTACTTCCGCTTTTTAGGACTTTTTCTTAACTTTATTTTATCTATTTTTATAAATAAATCCAGCCGCAAGAACTCCCGTCGTGAAACTTAGGCGATTTTTGGGTTTTTGCAGAAAACAAGGCCCCAACCGATCGGGTGATAACTCACCCGATCGGTTGGGATGTATCAGCTAACAGCCGTGTCTGTCACCAAACTAACCAACCGGGTGGAGAACGATGAGACTGGGTGAGCAGACCGGGTGACCTGGGGAAACTCTCGGGAAAATTTCAGAATTCATCAACCGACCGGGTGACAAGAAGCGAGACCGGTTGAGGGACCGGGTGAGAAACCCTAAACTTTCGGGAAAATGTGTGGAGCGGTCAACCGATCGGGTGACAACTCACCCGACCGGTTCACCTGTAGCAACTCTTCAGCCAAACTTTTCGACCACGAAGTCAACCGATCGGGTGACAACTCACCCGACCGGGTCGACTTAAATCCCTATAAATGGCAGCCCCCGCCCGTTCGATCCGCCCTCGCCCATTTTCGAATCCCAGACCGACGTTTCGCCTTCTCCTCTTACGCCTGACCTCGTTCTTCCCTTAAATCAACCCCAATCGACCCCCCTCTCCCTATCTATCTCTCCATCGATTTCTCTCCATCCTCCTCGATTCCACCCGCACACAAAACCCTAACTTTCACCCATTCTCACCCAATTTCGAAATTTGCTGAAGAGATTGCCGTGGCTTCACATGTGCTCCTATCGAGTAGCATTGGGGGCGTCTACGAGCAACGATCTTCATCTCATTTCGGTAAACTCGCTCCTTAGCTTAATTTTTATTTTGCCCCAAATATTCCATTTTGCTCATTGGTCGTGTTTGTGTTTATTCATTGTATTTTGCATACACACACACACACACGACTCCCGCACAATGCCTCCCCGCCGTGCTAAGCCCACCGACGCCAGCTCTTCCAACCCTAGGCCCACCCGTCGCGCTCGTCGCACACAACCCCCTGCTCAATCCACCACCACCAATTCATCTACCACCCCACGCACCACTCCCCCCCTTACGTTGACGATCCCGAATACGGGATGCAATTCCAAGACGACGATCAAGCCGACCGATTCACGGCCATGATCCTCCTAGCTGGACATAGTGGTCAGGTAACTCAGGAGTCCATCGACCGAGACCTCCCCTTTCTTCAAAGCTTCATTTGCCACATCCGTGAAGACCCACCCGATGTCTCCGAGCTTCACATTCCACCCCCCACGACTCCTGGTCCCCAGCACAGGTCCCCATCACCACCCCCAGAGGGTGGTGCCCCTGCTTGATTTTTTTCCCATCCCGCTTTTGTCCCCCCTATGTTTGTGCCCATCTGTCTTTGCGGGGCCCTGCTTTGTCACTGCTAGGGGGATGACCCATTCACGTGTCGCATCACTTCCTTTTTATTTCTTTTCTTTCACTTTCTTAGTTTTTCTGACCCCCCTTGCATATAGCTGCACTTTCACGACCACATCATATTGCTAGCATTGTCATGACTAGCTTGGGGGAAGTCTGTTTTGCTGTGTTGTCGTGTTTTGTTTTCTCTTTGTTTGTGTGTGCTTGTTTTACTTTTTGTCGTGTCGTGTCGTGTGGGTTGATCATGATTTTTCTTTATTTTCATTTTCGTATCTGTGTTTTTCTAGTTTTTCTTGTCTTTTTGTGTCTGTGCGTATTCCCCCCCATTTTCATTGCCCTCCCGTACTCACTCTTATTGTATTGAGGGCAATACAAGCTTCAGCTTGGGGGAGTCGCATTTGTGCGTCATTTGAGTCTTTCTTTTTCGTTTTTGTGTCGTTTTCATCGTGTTTTTAATTTTTCTTTTCTTCTTTCTTATCTCTTTCTCTTAGAGATGAACCCTATGATGAATTGCCACAAAATCACACACACCTAGCATAGCATCGATAATCACACTCACTAACCCTAGGATATCGAGTCCCCTGCATTTCACGCATCGTGGGTCCACTTAGCTTTTTTGTGAGTCGTGTGTCGTGCCTAGCCGTGTGGTGTGCTTCTACTTTGTGATTTACTTTATATACCTGTCCAGGAATGACCCCTAGATTACCATGTTTCGATATGAATATGCGGTACTTATTTCTACTGTCTGCTTCTTCTGCATGCTATATATATCGTACGTTTCATTTCGCATGTGTCGGGATTCCACAATTAAGGACTAGGATAACCCATTTAGCCCATGCTCTATTTAGTGAGAATAGTTTCCTTTGCCCAAGTGTTTAGATTCCGACTTCTTTTTTGTTTTACTTGGTGCAAATCCCCTCGTCGTGTACCGTTCTCCCACTTGGGAGAGTACACATGTGTATAGCCAAAAAACCCCAAAAATCCAAAAAAAGGAGAAAAGAAAAGAAAAACTCAAAAAGAAGAGAAATGAAAAGAAAAGAGAAAAAAATATATTGTATACCCAAAAAATCCAAAAAAATACAAAAACCCAAAACCCAAAAAATCCCAGTGTGAATATTTTCCTACTTGCCGAGAATAAAGGGAAGGCGAGAATTTGCACCGAGTGTTCTTCTACACATCATCTCAACCCCCTTCGGTTTCAAAAACACTTGGCTTATGAACTTTTTAGCTATTATCTAGGCTATAGTGTGGTGATTTCCATGACCCTAGTTGTAGAGTCCCTGCAGCATGATATGTTTCAATTCTCTCTATTCTCATGCATGCTTGAACTATATATTCACCGCTTTATTCAATTCGAATCGATATTTGGGTCATTTCCTGGATTTGTGTATATCGAGCTTTATCGCACATCGTAGATAGTGACACCGTCTGCTAGCGCACGTCCACACTCATTCGCGCTTCACCGCGTGGGCCCACGGCACTTGTCTGACTCGTACTCCTTGGTTTAGTGATGTGATTTGGCGTTTGCCTGCTTGGTGTGTCGTTTTTGATTTTGTTGGCCCTGACGGGGATCAAGGATATAGAGTTTCCTTTTTCTCTCTTTCTCTCTATTTTTCCCCTCCGAGCTCATACTCTCACTCGTCTTCCTCGAGGACGAGGAAGAGGAAGAGTTCAGCTTGGGGGATTTTGACGTGCGTTTATATTTCATATATTTGCGCACGTTTTCTTCCGTGTTTTTCCGTATTTTACCGCCGTCTTATATTCGTTTTCTCGCGTTTTCTTGTGTTTTCTTGTTTTCTTTCACTTTTCCGTGTTTTCCGTGTTTTGCAGGAGTTTACTGGCATTTGGGGCATAAAACGATGATATCATGTGTCCCCAGAGCAACGGGAGGAGTCACGCATGATCCGGGGGGTCAAACGACGAAGATTGAATCTTTCAGCCCCTCACCCGGTCGGTTGGTAATCTCCAACCGATCGGGTGATGCACGCGTGCACCACCCGGACGTAGCTTGGAGCTCACGAGAAGTCACCCGGTCGGTTCAGTGACCGGGTCAAAAGCTCAAAGTCTCTGTAATTCGAGCTGATTGCCAACCGATCGGGTGACTATCACCCGATCGGTTCACCTGTAGCTGAATTTCAACAGCCGAGACACGAAGATCCAACCGGTCTCCTCACCCGATCGGTACCAAGATTCAACCGGTCGGCACCAAGATCCAACCGACCGCATCCAAGATCCAACCGACCGGTTCATCCTGACCTGGTGAAACCCCGCATTGCGCTGTAATTTTGTGAAGCGGCTCACCCGACCGGTTGACTTGTCAACCGATCGGGTGATGTCGTTTTCTATAAATACAACCCTAGGTTTCCCAGATTCGGGGGTTGGTTATTTTTTACTGTTTTCTTCATTTTGTGACGGCTGTAATTTTCCAGTTTTTGTAAGTTTTCGGATCTTTGTAAAACTTTAGTATTATCTTAATTGCTTTACTACCATTGCATTTCTATTGTCTGATCATGATTTTTACGGTTCATTTTCATTTAGATCGCTTTTTACTAAATATGTGTGAGTAGTTCCCAAATCTGGGATTTTGGCAGAAACCCCTTCGTGGGCTCTTCCCGATGCGTCCATAGGGTTAGGAAATCGATAGGGATTAGGAATCTAACGGTTACGCGGGGTGTTTTATTGTCATCGGCGGGAAAAAGACCGCCTTTGACCGTTGGGCCAATGGGGAATAAACTTGGCGGTTGACTCCCTAGCCATAGCTCACGCCCTTAGCGTAGACGCCGAATCCTAGCGCGCGGGAGTGGCAGGATGAGATGTTGGGAGTTATCGTTGCGAGCTTAGTGCTCCTGGAGTCGATCAGTGTTAATGGACACGGGAGTGCCCACTAATCGAACCCGGGAAGTCCGGCGTATCATCCTGGGCACCGACCTGAATATCGGGCCCATGGGATGCCGGTACCACTTTCAGAGGCAACGTCTCACCATTAGACCCTAATTCCGATCTCCATCCTACCCATAGGCCGTATCGGCGAGAGTCGCTCGTTGGGGTCGAAACCAAAGTCCCGGGTTTTTCCTTCATATTGTCTATACCTTGCATTCCTTTACTGTGACAACCCATCATTCGATCCGGGCTAGCTCGCCCATGGGGTTATTTTGATCCTCTTTGACACAAGCACAACCATGCCTCCCTGTGTTCGATCACCAAGCCACACTACAACACCGTGTGCTTGCGGTTACAAATATCTAAACCTCCACCGGTCCCCCGGCCATTTGCAGTTGGCAAACCGGGGGGCACGTCAGAAGGGTCTGCATGTGGACTGCTACAGCAAATAAGGGGCTGCACGCGCACTGCGGGAGGGCTGCGGGCACACTGCATGTAGGGCTGTTGACGAACGAGCTTGAACGAGCTTGAACGAGGAGCTTGGTTTTGTTCATGAACAAAATCCATGTTCAAGATCTGTTCGTTTACTAACCGAGCTCTAAAAACATGTTCAAGCTTGTTCGTTAAGCTTACCGAACGAACGTAAATGAACATAAACGAACATTTACCGAGCTTGTTCACGAGTAGTTCACCGAACGTTCTGTTCGTTAACAAGACTTATCGAGCTTGTTCGTGAACATGTTGGTGCTTGTTCGTGAACATGTTCGTGAACATGTTCAGGAACACACAATCAATATTGTTCATGAACAGATTTTCAAATAAACAAACGAACATTAATTTTTTAATTAGAAATAATAATATTTAACCATAATTGCCAATGACTAAATTAATTAAATAAAAGGAATAAATATTTACAGGACAAAAATAAACAAATCCAGTATAATAGCTTCATAAATCTCATTCCAAGCATACATTCCAGGCATAGTAAAAAATATAGTTTTTGTCTAAATGCAAGACAATGTAAGAACCCAATATTTCAACAATTCCACCATCAATGTATTATAATGAACACTTAACGAGCTTATTCATGAACATCACTTAACGAGCTTGTTCACGAACACTTAACGAGCTTGTTCATGAACATAAATGAACGAACACAGTTATGTTCAAGCTCTGTTCGTTTACTAACCGAGCTTTAAAACTCTGTTCAAGCTTGTTCATTAAGCTTCACGAACGAACGTAAACGAACATGTACCGAGCTTGTTCACGAGTAGTTCGTCGAACGTTCTGTTCGTCAACAGCCCTAACTGCATGGTTCTGTCCATGCACTGCAGGTTCTGTCCATGCAATGCAGGGTTATATCCACGCACTGCTACTGCACCATCAAAATAAGGCCGCAATATTGAAAGCGGAGTCAAGAAAGAGCAGTAACTTGAGTTGCAGACGAGATGAGACATCTACATCTTGCCAGACGAGAGCTGGCCCGTGCTGATTAACGGAGACGACCACCACTACACAAACTGAGCTTTCTAAACTTTTGTTTATTATTTTGTGTAGTAGTTAGTTAGATCTTCTTAGGGGAAGCTTTCCCCCTTTTGTGTTCTTTTGGGACTTGTTTATTCAGGGACTAAACAAGATGGTCCTGACAAGTGGGACTTGTCAAGATAGAGCATTTACTAGATTAGTAGTGTTCTGCACTCGGAAAGTGTGGTACGTTCTAAGTGGGGGGGAGGGAGCCTAGGATCCATTGTAGTTATACGAAAGGAACATATTAATGCTAGTATTTGCTTGGAGACTGGAGTAAGTCGTGGGACGACCGAACCAGGGTATATCTGTACGTACTCTGTGATTGCATACTCTTTGCACTGCCTGGATCATAAACTACGTGTGATATCTTTTGGGTTGCACGAGAATTTTTTATAAGCCTATTCACCCCCTCTAGGCTTAGATCCAGATTCAACACCCTCCGGTGAATGGGAGGATCGGGTTCGACGCGAACCTCTTTCCCCTTTCCAGAAACTTCCTCGAGGAGGGGGTCGAAGGCGTGCTATGAGCTCCTCGTAGGACGGATCCTGCATTCTAACTAGCACGAACATACCTAGGAGATCTAAAGAAGAGTTAGAGTCAATCAAGAAGAAGGTACCTTAGAAAGAACAAGCAATCTCGAAAGAAGACGACGACGAAATTAAGCTCTCGGAACGAAGAAGGAAGTAGAACAGAAAAATGTTTTCTCTTCCCACTCGCCTCTTTTATATGGAGGAGTTCAACCGACTGATGGTCGATGAACGGCACGTGTCCGAAGTCAGGCACAAGAAGCGACAGAGATCGATTCAAAGACGAAAGGGCTTTTGGCGGCACAAATCAAATCAAATGTTTTGAAAACCGTTTGCATTTAAGGAGATAACACATCATCCGGTCTCAATCAACACAGTTTCTGAGGCACGAATGATGGGGGCCATTGTTAGTTCATCGGTACGGATCATGTTGGAGTATCCACGTACCCGACTCACTTGGCATCCTTAACCCGATACCCATCGCTCAAAGAAAAGTATTACCTAGTCAAGCGAATGACTCGTTCAACAGTTAGGCTTGTGCTGATATTCGGGGGGAAGTTTATCGGGCCGAATAAATGGGCAGCCGTTATTTCGAATCCCGAGGAGATCGTGCCCCAAATCAATGAAAGGACGGTTACACATAATCAATAGGGAGCTGCCGATAAATACTGGAAAGGACAAAGGTAAATGGGTTCCAATTCTAAAGGTACAAGATCTAATACATAGACTCTACTCTGTCAGTTGATACTTCTTACATTATAGAACTTGCAACGTCAGATCTAAAACAAACCTCCGTGGGTCGATCTCGGCTCCTCCAAGCTCCTTCGCTTCCTTAAGTTCCCATACTAACTTAAGCATCGAAGGGGATTTGGGTCGGGACCCAGATCCGACCCCCCCTGACGTTCCTTTGTGGTGTAGATCTTCGAGCCTCAGACTCCCACGGGGGTCGCTTCCGAGCTTCCCAACCTCGAGCGATCGACGTACAAGTCGTTTGAGGGTTGATCGAGCATCATATTACGTTCTACATCCATCACCCGACCCTGATTCTGCCAACCTAGGGTCCCACCTTACTTGTTGACGAGGCTCCGACTCAGCACGAAGGGCCCATGTCAGCTTGAGAACTGTCTCAGTCATTTTTGGCCCTAACAAATATGATTCGGCATAACCCAATAAAAACACCAAATTTTGATAATGATATGTCACAAACAGAAATGTATGAGTACACGAATGCTATACCTGCTTATACTACTTCTACACGGACTTCTTCAATACACGCTTCTACTCCTGCACAACCTATTATTCCTGATGTTCCATCTATACAACAACCCCAAACCAATCTGCGGTTTGGGAGAACTTTGTAGGGTTTTCTGGGTCCTTAGTGCCATAAATACGACATCCAGCCTAAGTCGGTCGAACGAAGTTATCAAAACAATAGCAAAAAAATAAACTTAAAATTTTTTTAAGTTAAGCCCTAAAGGGAACAAACCCTAGCCAAGATCTCTATTATCATAGGGTTGGGTCCGACCAACCCCTAAGGATAGATCTATATGACAGTTGAAATTTATAAACACATGCTCAATTTAAACTACATACCTTTCACTTCATTTCCGTAGAAAAGGAAGCGTCGTTTTCAGCAACATTTCTTTGGCCCCACACCACTTCTCCCAAGCCAAACTGCGTCCCAAGCCGAACCGCTTCTCGAACCGCACCACGTCCCGAGGCGAGAAACACCCTTGTCGCTGAGCCAACCACGCGTCGAAGAAGATTTCACCTTGAGTGGATCCTCCGTCAAGACTTCGAATCTGATCCGAGCTCCTTCATAACTTTGCTAGAGCCCGAATAGGAGCAAGGAAGAAATTTAGGGAGAAAGAAAATATTTAATTTAAGCTCAGGTTTGGGCTTGCTCACGTTTAACGGAGCTACTCAGATCTGAAGCTTGGAACGAGTTTCAAGCAGGTGGGTAGACCCCTATTTATATATGTGGCTGACTCCTCCCCTTCACTCCATATCCGATGTGGGATAAAAAGTTTTGGAGAAAAAATTAATTAAAGTTTACCTTTCACAAAGGCCAAACTTTAGCGAATTTCTCCCCCTCACCGTTGAGCTTCGTAAGTGATACAACCAATCAAATCGAAGAGGGTTGAACGGTGAACATGTAGGAAGAAACGGCACGTCATTCCGAGTTCGTTTGCACCCTCAAACGAGTGTCCAAACATAGCCCAAAACTAGTTTTTCCCAAATACTGCAGCTGTCGTGATTAGGGTTCAATATTGCATATTTTACCCCTCATTAGATGACATTTTGTGCATAATTTGTATTCATTTTAGCTCCGATACAAGCATTTTGATGAAATTACTTAATTTTGGAGCTTATCGTTTTTATAGGCATAAAACACAATTTTTACAGCTTTTTAGCATCTTCATCTTAATCTCCTATTATTTTTTAGTTGATGTTTATGAGTCCCGATTCCAATGCATATTTTTCCAGAATTTTTGGAGGTCGGAGCAATTTACTACATTTTTTGGAAGACAGAGTGACGAGGCTGAAAATTTCTGGTCTGTAAATTCTGCTATTTCCCTCTTGTGCAGAATTCTGCTATCATTTGCAGTGTATATTCCGGCCTAATGATATTTTTAGTCGTAGTACACTTTGTTACAATTCCATCGCCATCTGGAACACGGCATTCTGATGTCGGATGATTTTTCCAGAATTTTCGCAAGACAGGGTTACTGTGCTGAAATTTTCTGCTGCTTTGGGCATTAGTTGCGGGTTTGGGTGTGGATCCGACCCGTTTGGGCTATTTCCAGACCTGAATTACTGGGTTTATTTCTTAGGTTTTCCTCCCCTCTATTCCCCTCATTCCACTCTCCTCATTCTTCATCCTAGGGCTAAGGTTTTGGAGTTCATCGGAGCTTGGAGGAGCGCAAGGAGGAGCCGAACGCGCTGCCTCGGGAGTGACACCTCAGGTGACTTCGTTCTTTCTCTCTTGTATCTTAGATTTAGGGTTATTGTATGTAATTGGATGATTTTAGAGATGAATGATTTCATTTACATGATTTTCTCTTAATCTATGGTGTTTGTGTGTTTGATTCGATGCATGGGAGTGTTTTAATTCTCATTTCGTTCTTGGGCTTTCATCTTTTGTGATTGGGTTGTGAGTTCATGCGGATGATTCGAACCCACACATCGGTCGTCATTCGTTGGTAGGCCTAACAAGCCACCCGTAGTGAGAAAGTATCTTAGTTGCACACTACTCATCGTGTTGACCTCACTCTGTAGTGAGGAAAAACTCGGGAGAGCTCCTCCTACACCCTTCACCATTCCGCACGCCAAGTATTTGGTTGAATGCCAAGATCGCCTCTTCGCTTGATTGAGCCCTCGAACCCTTGTCCATAGCGTGTAGGGTTGGTAGGTGGCCCCCACTAGTCATTCTACCATTCTCTCCTCTACCAAAAAACCAGTCAATATAGCGGGAGATTTCTCGCCATCCCACATCCATTTTTGACCAAACATGCGATTTCAAACGACTCTTCCCTGTGATCCGACCTGTTACTCACCGGTTATAAATTTTATATTGCATTGATGCTCCTACACTTGGGAGTGGAAGGTGCGCTTCCCTTACACGTTTTCTGGTTCAATCACGTCGCACAAAACTGGGTTAAAAAAACCGACCCGCAATGCCAAATTTGGCTTTTTTCACTGTTTTGGCTCTATTTTGTGCGTTTGGTATCTGTTTTTGACGCGGTTTGAACCTGTGTTTAGACGGGCACGATCTCATCATCTAGGTAACCATTTTCACACGTTTATTATACTAAATATACACGTAAAATTTTACGACACATTTAATTCCCTTTGCATCATATGCAAAATTTCCACATCTATTATAAAAAATCATTTGCATCAAATATAAATGAACCGAGGGCATACATCCCCCACATCTCCCACTTGCACTAAGAATCATTTATCACGAATGCAGAAGCTAACTGCAAACTCTTTGCAGTTTTCTATCCCTTGCATCAAATGCATATTCTCCCTAATTTCTATCTATTACTTGACGAAGGTCTCACTCTACCTGAGACCCTATAGCATGACCCTACAACAGGTGGGGCTCGAAACCCTAAATAGCAGAGACCACGAGCAGCAGGTGCCGTCCCTGTATCAGCATCATACTTATGTGGTTAACTCATTGACATGATTATTGTCGGGACCACCCCGATTGTGTTTGTGATGAATACGGCTTTTCGTCAAAATTATGCTGCTTAGTCAAGCCTAGGGTATGGTTGTAGCAACTAGTTTTTAATAATACGTTTTATTCGTATTCTCTCTTGTTGTACATCTATTCCGTATCCGTAATTATTACGTATTCGTATTACGTATTGTCATTAGGCGTAATTATACCACGTACCCGTATTAAGTTACGAACCCTTATACGTTTTAACCAAAATTATTTTTAAACCTATTATGATATGTTTCATCAAATAATTATTTTAAATTTTCTAGTTAAAACATTTTTAAATTCAAATATTTTTGAAAAAACTTCCCCAATTAAATTCTATTAAAGCCTACAACTAAATTGATTTTATTCTATATTAAACCCCATGATTTCTCCCCAACCATTATTTTCATTTTCAAACTTTCTCAATTTGCTTTAGCCTTAATCTTCTCTAATCAACTCTATTAAAAACAAATCAATTGTTATTAATAGAAACTTTGAATTTTTTTTAAAAAGGGGGAAACCCCAAACCAAAAAGACCCCAGACGCACACATTCTCCCAAACCCTACAAAAAGAGTAGTAAAGCTAACCTAAGGGGAAAAGGAATAAACCTAGGTCCACTCTCAGTCGCCACACAATTTTCCCCTCACTACGAAAACTCTACATGAGTTATTTTCTTCTCTCTCTCTCTCTCTCTCTCTCTCTCTCTCTCTCTCTAAAACAAACCCGACCACCCTCTCTCACTCGTCTCCGACTCACGCCGGCCACCTTCCTCATCGGAGCCCCAACCTGAACCGCCGACCGACTGCACCTCCTTGCAGCCACCCCCTCTCCCGACTGCACCCGTCGGAACCAACCGCTTGGCCCCCTGTCCTTTTCTCCGATAAGCCGCAAGCCTCACGCTGGCCAGGCTCTTCTCCGGCCACCTAGAACCCCTGAAGTCCCCCTTCGGTCGCTGCAGCCTCTCAGACCACAGACCACCACCCGAGCTCCGGCCATCATCAGGCCCCACCTAGCCCTTGCGCATGCACAGCCACGCCCAGGCCATCTCCCCACGTACACAACCCACCTCTGCCTCCTCCACGACCACACCCAGGCCTCCCCTCATAGCCTGCCACTTTTCCCAGGCCGTCGGTAACTCCCACAGCCTGCAGCAGGCCGCAAGGCCCTCCTCCGGCCACCAAGATGCCCATTGCCATTCCCTCCTGCTCAGCGAAGCCGCCGCAGCCTCCTTGCTGCCGCCCCTTCTTTCCTCTGCCACTACCATTTAGATCTGCCGCCATAGTCGTCGTCAAACACCGTACACATCCCGATCCTTCGTTGCATTTCGCCGGTTAGTAGATCTGCCCCTTAAGACGCTTTAACCCACACCATAATGTAGAAAACTTAATATAAAAGAAGGCGAATCATTAGACATCGTAAGGTTGTTTGATACTTGTTATATTAAAAATAATCTAACTTAGATGTATGTTTATCTAAAACAGTAAATCGAACGTGTCATAGCGTAGTACTTGTCGAGACGAACCCAACAACACCAAGAATGCTAAAATCAGGCAAGTGTACAAATTATTGCGAATTATTGAAGTTGGATGCTTTTATAGTCATTTTCATTTAATGTTGTACAACTCGAAATCTGCATGTGAAATGATGCATGAAAATAATACCATTATGGTCTAGACTTAAAATGTGACGCATCAACATATAACTTGGTATGTTTTAGTTTTAAACATTGGCAAAGAAAATCATTATCTGTAGCATGTTCATTAAATCAACCTGTCCAACATTCTTTTAATTATTGTAAATATTGTTCAACATTTGTTTAATTATTGAAAATATGTACAAAAGGAAATATTGACGTTGTTAAATTGGTGCATATCTTGCTTGGTCATTTTTGGAATGTTTAAATAATGAGTGACATCGTGAAATCGTGTGCCTCAAAGGTGAAATCGTGATTTTGTGATGTCGTGTGAGTCGTTTAGGCTGGCTCATTTTCCAGCACAAATCTGGGGTGTAGTTAGGGTTGAGCGACCACTAAGCGTATGAAGGGATCCTATCTTCAAGAGCACCACCCGCATACGGTGGGTAGCATCAATCACGATAGAACCCCCGTAAGAAGAACAATCCACTCATCACGTATTAAAGGCATGAACCCTATGAGAGGTAGGAAACACTGACGCAGAACTTGTATCTACTATTGTTGTATCGGTTAAATTGCCATGTTAATAAATCTAAAAAAGTTCCATACTCATTACTTTACTTCTTAAATTGTTTAGAACTGCCATGTTAGAAATACTTTACTTTAATTCATTTAGAACTGCCATGCTTAAAACTTGTTGGTGACATCTCGTATTAAACTATTAATGCTTAATAATTCAATTTTACTTTGTACACCTTGCCTTGGGTTGCTGACCTTTACTTGCAGGCCCTTGCTGACATACATTCATGTTTTTGGATGTATGTCAGATCCCGAGCAAGAGTACCAGGAGGATCCTTTTTGAGACGCCTGACTTAGAGAGCCAGGAGTTCGCTGTTGACGTCGAGTCTCTCCCTGTGAAGGACTAGAGACCTACCTTGTTGCCACCTTCCTTTAGTTTACTTTTTGTACCTTGCTTAGTGTATGTTTCATTTGTAGTTACTTTGGCCCAGCTGTGGCTTTTCGCTTTATTTCGTGTATGGACTTTGTTTTGGATGTGGCTTTAATTTTATGAATGTTTCCTATTGTTCTGAAATGCATGCAAGCACATGCCTTGTTGTTGTTATCACAGATGCTTATTCAACTCGAGCTTCACCGCTCCAGTTCATGCAGACCTCGTAATGTTCTCTCTTCCGGTGTCTTTTAGGAAGCGGGGCGTTACAGGATTTAGTGGTGGCCCATGCAGGTCCTGCATTTGATAACTGCGAAACAATAGAAATACTATCATTAGACAAAACGGCTAGAATTACCTCGTACACGAAATTTACTCAGGTGTCTTGTCTCAGCATGATAGGGAAACCCATTAGACCAGGATTGTAGGAAGATTTAATTAGACACCCGTGCTTGTTAGTTAGACACCTTTGCTAAGACTTAGTACTTTTATCTAGAAGTCACCTTAGTGGTTTCTCACCCAGCCCTAACCATATTAGATTCCGAAGCTTTATTTAGTCGTTCGCTCAGACTTATCGAATTTCGGGCTCGGTAGAACATAGTAACCGTTGCTTCTATGCAAGTCGAACCTGGGAAGCAAATAACGGTCGCTTTCCGACCTTATTCTGTGTGTACGTACGTTTTTCGTACGCGTATTTTATTTGACTCTTTCTTGGATTCAGTATATACGATGTGATATGCCGTTGTGACCGTATGGAAATGTAGATTTTTATAGTAATTTTTGGGAACATCATTTCACGGCTTGTTCTTTCGCAGAACAGCTTTGAATGGAAGAGCGTTTCGGTCTTTTGGCTTCAACGCTCAGTTCTCAATTTTATAATAATTCTCGGCAGGATTAGCATGCGGCCAGACCCCGTAACACCGTACTTCTCGTCTCAGTGATCGTCCCGATATTTTCGGATTATTTTTTCGATACCCGTAGTAGGACTTATCCCCTAATCCTTTTCCTTCCTTAATTAACCCTTAATCAATTTGAAATTCAGAATTAATTAGGATCCTAATCAAATCCCCCTAATATCTCCAACGTAAGAGGGAATCATGCATCAGCCACTATTGTCACATCATCTTTTTCCTAACTCCACTCCTTCTATCTCTACCTCTCTCTCTAACCTAAAGTCTAGAGGCATTTAGCAAGCCTCCATCTTAAAACGCAAACACCAGGCCGCATTATATAAACCCACACTTTTGAACCCTAACCGCCTTCCATCTTCTCCTCCAGCCGCCACAGCAGCCCCCCAAGCCCCCCAGCTCCGGCCACCACCTTCTCCACCACCTTCTCCTCCATCTCCACCTCCCAAAAGCTCTAAAAACCCAAGAGATATCACCCCCAGGGCCGAAATCGGTCAACAACACCTACCGCCGGAAAAACGTGCGGCTGTCGGCCATCCGCCGTCGTCGACGATGACTACCACCACCATTCAACTCCTCTCTGATCCCCCCGATCATCTCCAACTCCCCTTACCCTTTTCCCATGTCTTGATCTCCTCGAAAACCTCGTGGAACTCAGATCTAGCTGCTGTTTTTGACAGTTTGCACGCGGCCACTTCAAACTTGCACCCATCAGTCATCTGACCACCTACGATGACCACCCTACCACCATTGGACTTCTATCAAACCCCTCTATCGTCTGTAATTTTCCTTTTCCTTTTCCCACATCTCTAGCTCCTGGAAAATCCGTCGAAACCAAGCCCAGCTGCTGTTTTTGACAGATCTGTGCGCTGAACTTCGATGTCGGTGCAAGACCACCTCCGACCACTTCTGACAACCACTCCACCACTGTTGACTTCCTCTGGAAGTCCTTTAGCTTCTGCAATTTTTCGTTGTCACTGTTCATCATTGGTTTTCTGCTGAGACGCGTGACAACAAACATTGCGCAAATATGTCCCCTTCGACTTCTCACGACCACCCACCATCGTACGCTCACGCCGTCGGCCACCCACCAGGCCGAGCAACTCCCACTGATCCTACTTCAATCACCGACAACCTCCTTGGACCCTCGAAGTTCACGTGCGTCACCGTACCCACGTGTTTTTACCCGACGTCGCCGCCGTCGTGAAGATCCGTTGCGCTACCTGCAACAGGAGGGAGATTGCCACTTGCTGCTATTTTCGTGCCACCATCTTGCTGTCCAGAGGTTCCTTGCTATGCTACCCACGGTCGAGGAGTTGCAGACGACGCCGACGCTTCGTCGTTCAGACCCGACATCTGCTTTTTGAACGACGCCAAAAGGTTAGTCCCCTAACGTGTAGTAAGAACCCACACGTAGCAAAACGTAAATCCTAATCTAAAATTTGTCAGCATAAACTAAAGTTAATTTCTGCATCTTTAAAGCGTTGTCCACCGTAGGAAAGATCGACGAACAAACTAATTTTCTGTGCACATAGGGTAGACGTCGATCTAGACTGAACAAAACATCAAAAGACGTGACTTTTGACTGTTAGGGTAGTCCCGCCAAATTTAGAAACAAACCGTAATAGGAATGACAAAAAGCACGATCTGACATCACCATGATCCTGTTTTAGACGGACCATTGCCGACGGGACGCTTCGACGGGACTCCAGACAGACGACGCACTCGCCACCACAGGCAAGTGTACTCACTTGTACTTTCGGTCGTGTTTAGGCCATAGACTCTTAGAACTGTTAAAACATAAACAAAGAGAACCAGATGTGAGATGATAGCGTCTGGGATCCCCCTTGACAGCTTAGACTTGACGACGAAGTCTAAGCGCAACAACAACAACTGACACCTTAGGGTTTTCCTGTGTGTGTGTGTGTGTGCGTGTGGACCCCCTAGAAGAATAATTTCCATACTTGTCATGTCGTGTCATGATACACAGCCTGTGGGCAATATGGCACTCACCAGAGAGTGAGTGATCCCTTGTACGGATACACAGCCTGCGGGCAATAGGGCACTCATCAGAGAGTGAGTGATCCCTTGTACGGATACACAGCCTGCGGGCAATAGGGCACTCACAAGAGAGTGAGTGATCCCTTGTACGGATACACAACCTGCGGGCAATAGGAAACTCACCAAAGCGTGAGTGATCCCTTGTACGGATACACAGCCTGTGGGTAATATGGCACTCACCACAGAGTGAGTGATCCCTTGTACGGATACATGACGTCCCCCATATGTTTGTGAAAATGCAAGTGCAATAAGAGATTGGGGGCGCGAGATTTAAATATTTATAACCGCAAGCGCACGGTGTTGTAGTATGGCTTGGGGGTCGAACACATGAAGGCGTGGTTGTGCTTGTGTCAGAAGGGACCGAATTCACCCTAATGGCGAGCTAGCCCGAATCAATAGATGGGTTGTCACAAGATGAATACGAAGGATGAACAATATAAAGGGAAAACTAGGACTTCGGTTTCCACCCTATCATGTGTTCTCGCTACTACGGTCGACGGATAGGATAATGATCGGAATTAGGGTTTAATGGTGAGACATTGCCTCTAAGAGTGGTACCAGTGTCCTATGGGCCCGATATTTCGGTCGGTGCCCAGGATGATACGCCAAACTACCCGGGTTCGGTCAGTGGAAATTCCCATGTCCATTAACACTGACAGACTCCGGGAGCACTAAGCTCGCAACGATAACTCCCAACATCTCGTCCTGCCGTTCCCATGCGCTAGGATTCAATATCTACGCTAAGGGCATGAGCTATGGCTAGGGAGTCAACTGCCAAGTTTATTCCCCCTTGGCCCAACGGTCAAAGGCGGTCTTTTTCCCGCCGATGACAATGAAATACCCCGCGTAACCAATAGATTTCTAATCCCTATCGATTTCCTAGTCCTATGGACGCATTGGGGAGAACCCACGAAGGGGTTTCCACCGAAATCCCAGATTTGGGAACTACTCACACATTTTATCTAAAAAGCAATCTAAATGAAAATTGACTGTTAAAAACATAATCAGGCAATTGAAATGCGGTAGTAGCAATGCAATTAAAATAATATCAAAGTTTGACAAAGATCTGAACACTTACAAATAGCCAAAAAATTCCAGCCGTCACAATAGGGAAAAAGACAGAAAAATAATCAGCTCCAGTTTCTGAAAACCTAGGGTTTATATATATAGAAAACGACATCACCCGATCGGTTGAACTATCAACCGATCGGGTGAGCTACTGCGATCTTCGGCAGCGGTCTTCAGAAACTTCACCCGGTCAGGCGACACGATCGATTGGCGGAAGCAGCTCGTTGTTTGGATCATGCTGTCATCGAGTGAACCGATCGGTTGATAAATCAACCGATCGGTTGGAAACGTCTCCCAAAAGACAGAAAGTTGCGACGTTTTGGCACGGTCAGCTGGCGGTCGGGTGAGCTCTTCGGGTTGTGTCTTTAGGGGAATCTGCTACAGATGAACCGATCGGGTGAAGGTCACCCGATCGGTTGGAATTCAGCTTCTATTTCCCGAGAAGTCTGTTGGGCTGAACCGGTGGGCGAACCTGTCGGTTGATGCCCACTTAGCTTCAGCTGCTATCCAGGTCGTGCACGCGTGCATCACCCAATCGTTTGGCTGTATCCAATCGATCGGGTGGGGGGCTGAAAGATGGCAATCTTGGTCGTTTGACCCCCTGGATCACGCGTGACTCCTCCCGTTTCTCCGGGGACTTATGATATCTTCGATATGTGTCCCCTACACGGGCAAACTCCTGCAAACACGCAAAAACATGGAGAAGTGAAAGAAAACTAGAAAATACGAGAAAACAGATACTGAACGACGGAAAATAATGGAAAAACACAAAAGAAGACGTGCGTGAACATATGAAATATAAACGCACGTCAAAATCCCCCAAGCTGAACCCTTCCTCGTCCTCAAGGAAGACGAGTGAGAGTAGGAGCTCAGAGGGAGTAAATAGAGAAAAAGAGAGAAAAAGAGAACTCTAAATCCTAAATCGCCCGTCAGGGCCAACAAAATCAAAAACGCCACACCAAGCAAGCAAACACCAAATCACAACACTAAACCAAAGGAAACGAGTCCAGACAAGTGTCGTGGGCCTATGCGGTGAAGCGCGAGTGAGTGTGGTCGTGTGCTAGCAGACGGTGTCACTATCTACTTTGTGCTATAAGCTCCATATAAACAAATCCAAGAAAAGACCCAAATATCGATTCGATTTGAAATAAGCGGTGAATATATAGCTCAAGCATGCATGAAAGGAAAGTATGAATCGAAACGTATCATGTGTCAGGGACTCCACAGCTAGGGACTAGGAAATCACCACACTATCACCTAGATAATAGCTAGAAATTCCATATTCCAAGTGTTTTCGAAAGCGATGTGGGGTTGAGATGATGTGGAGTAGAACACTCGGTGCAAATTCTCGCCTTCCATTTATTCTCGGCAGGTTGGAAAATATTCACACACATTTTTTTTGGGTTTTGGATATATGTATTTTTTTGGATTTTTGGCCATTTATAGGTATTTTTTTATTTCTTTTATCTTTTCTCTTTTTTTTGGGTTTTTCTTTTCTCCTTTTTTTTGGATTTTTGGATTTTGGGGTATATACACGTGTGTACTCTCCCAAGTGGGAGAACGGTACACGACGAGGGGATTTGCACCAAGTAAAAAAAAGAAGTCGGATTCTAAACACTTGGGCAAAGGCGATATTTCGCTAATCAGAGCATAGGCTAAAATGCGTTATCCTAGTCCTAATTGTGGAATCCCGACACATGCGAAATGAAGCATACGATATATATATATTTATGCATACAGAAGCAGACAGGAGAGGCAAATACCGCATATTCAAATCGAAGCATGATAATCTAGGGGTCATTCCTGGACAGGTATATAAATCAAAATCACAAAGTAGAAGCACACCAAACGGCTAGGCACGACACACGACTCAGAAAAAAGCTAAGTGGACCCACGATGCATGAAATGCAAGAGGACTCGGCTTCCTAGGGTTAGTGAATACGATTATCGAAGCCATGCTAGGTGTGTGTGTGATTTTTGTGGCAATTCATCATAGGGGTCATCTCTAGGAGAGAGAGAAAGGAAAAGAAGGAAAGAAAAAAATAAAAACACGATGAAAACGACTCAAAAATGAAGAAAAAGACGCAAATGACGCACGAAGTGCGTCTTCCCCAAGCTGAAACTTGCATTGCCCTCAATGCAATAAGAGTAAAGACGGGAGGGTAATGAAAATAGGGGGGAATACGCACCGACACAAAAAGAAGTGAAAAACAAGAAAAACACACATACAAAACTGAAAAATAAAGAAAAGCACACAACACGACATATAAACAGCAAATAAAAATAAAAATAGAAAATCACACCACCCGACATATATAAACAAACACACATAGAAAACATCACACGGCAGCATACAGAAAAATCGACTTCCCCCAAGCTAGGCATGACAATGCTAGCAATATGATATGATCATGAAAAACAGAAATGTGCTAGAGGGAGGTCAATTGGAGCCACTGTCGATAGAATGGTAGGGAGATGGTGAGGATGGTGGTGAATAGTGGAAGAAGGAATCTTCGGAGGATGTGACGCCCCCCGCTTATGCGTGTGTTTGATGCGTGCAATAAAATGATTGGGGGCGTGAGATTTAAATATTTGTAACCGCAAGCGCACGGTGTTGTAGTGTGGCTTGGGGGTCGAACTCAGGGAGGCGTGGATGTGCTTGTGTCAAGGAGGATCAAATTCACCCCATGGGCGAGCTAGCCCGAATCGGATGATGGGTTGTCACAGTAAACAGAATGCAAGGGATAAACAATATAAAGGAAAAACCCGGGACTTTGGTTTCCACCCTATCGAGCGATTCTCGCCAATACGGCATACGGGTAGGATAACGATCGGAATTAGGGTCTAAGGGTAAGACGTTGCCTCTAAGAGTGGTACCAGCGTCCTATGGGCCCGATATTCCGGTCGGTGCCCAGGATGATACGCCGGACTTCCCGGGTTCGGTCAGTGGGCACTCCCGTGTCCATTAACACTGACCGACTCCGGGAGCACTAAGTTCACAACGATAACTCCCAACGTCTCATCCTGCCGCTCCTGCGCGCTAGGATTCGACGTCTACGCTAAGGGCGTGAGCTATGTCTAGGGAGTCAACCGCCAAGTTTATTCCCCCTTGGCCCAATGGTCAAAGGCGGTCTTTTTCCCGCCGATGACAATAAAACACCCCGCGTAACCGTTAGATTCCTAATCCCTATCGATTTCCTAGTCCTATGGACGCATCAGGAAGAGCCCACGAAGGGGTTTCCACCAAAATCCCAGATTTGGGAACTACTCACACATATTTAGTAAAAGCGATCTAAAGTAAAATCGACCGTTAGAAACATGATCGGGCGATTGAAAAGCAGTAAGAGCAATGCTAATAACACTATATTAAAGTTTGACAAAGATCGAAAAACTTACAAATATCTGAAAAATTACAGCCGTCAAGAGAGAGAAAAAACATCAAAAAATAACAACTCCCGTTTCTGGAAAACCTAGGGGTCCTATTTATAGAATCTGAAATCACCCGATCAGGTGAAAAGTCACCCGATCGGGTGACCTGCTTCGTTTCTTCGGCAGCGCAGAATAGGATTCCATCCGGTCACCACGGCACGGTCGGTTGAGGTATGAGCTGATCGGTTGGATCTTCGTGCCGTCGGGTGAACCGGTCGGTTGATCTCTCCATGCCGTGGCTTCGGAGAATCGGTTACAGGTGAACCGATCGGGTGAAAGTCACCCGATCGATTGGCATTCAGCGTCAGAATTTCAGAGAGTTGGGGCGTTTGAACCGGTCACTGAACCGACCGGGTGACTTCTTGGCCGCTCCAACTTGTGTCCGGGTGGTGCACGCATGCATCACCCGATCGGTTGGAGATGACCAACCGGTCGGGTGAGGGGCTGAAAGATGCAATCTTTGTCGTTTGACCCCCCTGGATCATGCGTGACTCCTCCCGTTGCTCCAGGGACTCATGATATCGTCGTTTTAAGTCCCCTATGCCAGTAAAATCCTGCAAAATATGAAAAACACGGAAAAGTGAAAGAAAACAAGAAAACACGAGAAAACGAATATAAGACGGCGGTAAAGAACGGAAAAACACGGAAGAAAACGTGCGCAAATATATGAAATATAAACGCACGTCAAAATCCCCCAAGCTGAACTCTTCCTCGTCCTCGAGGAAGACGAGTGAGAGTAGGAGCTCAGAGAGAGAAAATAGAGAGAAAGAGAGAAAAAGAAAACTCTATATCCTAGATCGCCCGTCAGGGCCGAAAAAATCAAAAACGACACACCAAGCAAGCAAACGCCAAATCACATCACTAAACCAAGGAATACGAGTCCAGACAAGTGCCGTGGGCCCACGCGGTGAAGCACGAGTGAGTGTGGTCGTGTGCTAGCAGACGGTGTCACTATCTACGATGTGCGATAAAGTTCGATATACACAAATCCAGGAGATGACTCAAATATCGATTCGAATTGAATAAAGCGATGAATATATAGTTCAAGCATGCATGAGAATAGAGAGAGAATCGAAACATATCATGCGTCAGGGACTCCACAACCAGGGTTAAGGAAATCACCACACTACAGCCTATATAATAGCTAAAAAGTTCCTAAGCCAAGTGTTTTCGATAACGATGGGAATTGAGATGATGTGGAGTAGAACACTCGGTACAAATTCTCGCCTTCCCTTTATTCTCTGTAAGTAGGGAAAATATTCACACGTGAATTTTTTTGGGTTTTGGGTGTTTGTATTTTTTTGGCTTTTTGGCTATACAATTTTCTTTTCTTTTCTTTTCTTTTCTTTTTGGGTTTTTTTTTTCTTTTCTCTTTTTTTTTAATTTTTGGGGTTTTGGCTATACACATGTGTACTCTCCCAAGTGGGAGAACGGTACACGACTAGGGGATTTGCACCAAGTAAAACAAAAAAGAAATCGGAATCTAAACACTTGGGCAAAGAAAACTATTCTCGCTAGTTAGAGCATGAGCTAAATGGGTTATCCTAGTCCTTAATTGTGGAATCCCGACACATGCGAAATGAAGTATACGATATATATAGCATGCAAAAGAAGCAGACAGTAGAAACAAATACCGCATATTCAAATCGAAGCATGATAATCTAGAGGTCATTCCTGGACATGTATATAAAGTAAAATCACAAAGTAGAAGCACACCAAACAGCTAGGCACGACGCACGACTCACAAAAAGCTATGTGGACCCACGATGCATGAAATGCAAGATGACTCGATATCCTAGGGTTAGTGAATGTGATTATCGATGCCATGCTAGGTGTGTGTGATTTTGTGGCAATTCATCATAGGGTTCATCTCTAGGAGAGAGAGATCAAAAGAAAAAGAAACAGAAAAACACGATGGAAAACGACTCAAAAACGAAGAAAAACGACAAAAATGACTCACGAAGTGCGACTCCCCCAAGCTGAAACTTGCATTGCCCTCAATGCAATAGAATTAAATCGGGAGGGCAATGAATAAGGGGGGGGGACACACACAGACACAAAAACACGCGAAAGACAAGAAAATCATACAAACGAAACTGAAAATAAGAAATAAAAATAAAAAGCACACCACACGACATAAAAAACAGAAAAGAAAAATAAAGGAAAGAAAGAAAATCACACGACACGACAAATAAACAAACACACAAAGAAAAACGAGACACGACAACACACCCAAAAAAATTGACTTCCCCCAAGCTAGTCATGACAATGCTAGCAAGATGATGTGATCGTGAAAATGCAGAGATATGCACGGGGGAGGTCAGAAAACAAAATGAAATCAAAAAGCAAGAGATGGGGAGTCCTCGCCCTCCTCAGAAGAGGGTGTGGATGGGTGGTCGGGGGAGGCAGGGGGTGTGCGGAGAAGTGGGGAAACAGGTGGAGGAATATGTGCAGTGGGAGTGTGAATGATGGGTGCACTGTCAGTGGAGGTGGGTGGTGGTGGAAGTACGACAATCAAGGCGGTGGTAAAAGGGATAGAAATGGGGGGAGAAGGTGTGATGGTGACGGTAGTGGGTGGTGGTGGTAGAGATCTGGAGCGCACATGCAATTTCTTGCGGCGCACATAGGCAGTGACGGAGGAGGAGGGAGGAGGAGGTGTGGGGGCGACAGAAGTGGTCGTGAGAGGAGTCGTGGATACGGGGATGGGAATAGATATGGGAGGGGGGGATGATCGCCTAGGTAGGGGTGAAGGGTGTGGGGATGGGTGGGATGGTGGAGGAGAAGAGTGTGATGGGGGAGGTGACGATCGTCGAGGTGGTGAAGGTGGTGGTGAAGGGTGTGGTGTGGATGGTGGTGGTCCGTGGAGGTGAGTGAGAAGGCGGAGGATGGTGGCCACGTTCCTCTCAAGTGGGAGGAAACGTGGGTGAGTGAGAAAGGAGGATGGTGATGGGTCCGAGGGGACAGAGGACCTGACAAGATTACGGAGAGCAGCGACCTTGGCCTCGAGAGCAAGGTGAGCTGAGGCCTGGCGGCGACCAAAAGAAGTGGACTGACGTGAAGCAGAAGTGGTGTCGGGAAGTAATGTGGAAGTAGTGCCGGCGGCGGTTGTCATGCCGGCACTGGACACAAGGCCGGAGATGGCCGTAGAAAGATCCTCAGCAGTGATAGGGCCAGGAGCACGGGTGGTGTGACTCGGGCCAGCCCCGATATCTCCCTGGGACGCAGGAATATCCTGCTCGCCTAAGTGGGCGGCAAGGAAAGGTGGTCTGCGTGCGTCCGGGGGAAAGAAAGGAAGGCGTAACCCCGCAAGAAACTCAGGATCGGGCGGAAAAGTCCAATCCGCCACTACAGCAACAGTCATGCGAGCGGGGTTGGGGAGAATGGTGTAGGGGCGAGGGGGTGGTCGTAGTTGAAATCAAAACGATGATCAGGACGGGGCTTAATCATTTGAATATGCCGCAGGACATCAATATCTAGACGTGAGGGTCCTGCGGTGACGGGAAGATCACGAGAGATGTGGATATTAAATTGGGGGTAAGAAGCAATGACAGTGATTATTCCCCCACAACAAATCTTGCCCTTGCCGGCCCGACTAATCTCTAGGAGCTTATAAATAAGCCAGTCGCCGGCATGGACGGGGACAGTAGGGGCCCTAAAGCTAATCCCATCATCATCACGAAAGAAGGGGAAAGTCATGGCCCATAGAATGAAAAGATTAGGGATGGTCACGGTGCCTGACTCATCCCTGGGGAAAAATGCGGAGGATATGATCCGATGGGCCAGATGGAATATAGGATGGATGATTGAGGAGGCATTGGCCTTACCTCGGGGATAGCGAGGGAGTATGGTGAGGTGGAACCAAAAGTTATCGACGTCAAATTCGGGCGGGTATCCGTAGTGTCGGATAGCATTGTCCCCAAGGATGGGGAAACCAAATATATCATTAATTGTGTTCAGGTGAGTGCGGATGGTTTTGTTACACACCCGAAAAATGACGGTCGACCCCGACTCACAAACGAGTGAGGAAAGAAATTCAAGTGTGAGGGACGGGTAAGATATGGCATGAGTGTTGAGGAAGGCCACCCAACCTAAGTTTGCGAAGAGGGTCTCGACCTCGGTGAATACACCAAGATCAACAAGTGATTGTGTGTGGGTAAACTTGGTCGATAGATGCCCCCGGGCATCAAGTCTATGGTAGAAGTCTTTGTGCTCTTGGTTCCTAAATTGATACCCATGCGGGCCCATCATTGGGTCCTCAGGGGGGATAACAGGTGGGGGAGGGGCCAATGATAGTGCACGTGGTGTATTGGGAGGAGGACGTGTTTGTTTTCGTCTCTTTCGAGACGGTTCCTCTTCCCGCATGATACCCTTCCCTTTATCACGATCCCGGGCCATAGTGGGTGCGTGAGTGTGATGCAAATGAGTACAGTATATGATAAAAGCACGCACACACAACAATCAAGCAAGATGATATTCTAGGGTAAAAAGTAAACTTTAGCAATGGAGCGAGGTTACCCATCAGAGTTTGGAGTTCTTTTCTTGAAATTGACCCCATTGCCGTGCAATCGGATGGAGTGTGGAGCCGCGGCACTTCTCTTCAGCGAAAAATCCGAAAATGGGGGATTAGGGTTTGAGAAATCGAAATGGGGGAAAGAGAGGGAGAGAGAACGATGGAGAGATGGAAGGGGTAGGTGGAGAGAGGGGCAAGAGGGGGAGTGGAGGTCGTGGGAGAGGTTTTTCGGCCGTTGGGAAGTCGGGGAAGACGAAACGACGGTGAAAACGACGAGATCGGGTGAGAAAAACGAACGGGGGGGGGGGGGGGGGGGGGGTATTTATAGGGTTTAAGTCGAACCGATCGGGTGAGTTGTCACCTGATCGGTTGACTTTTAGGTCGAGATTTTCAGCTGAAGAAACGCTACAGGCGAACCGGTCGGGTGATAACTCACCCGATCGGTTGGCCACTCCACAAATTTTTCCGAAAGTTTGGTACAGCTCACCCGGTCTGTCATCCGGTCTCTCTTCGTATCAACCGATCGGTTGATCGTTTCCCAAAAATTCCCGAGAATTCAGCCCAGTTCACCCGGTCTGTCACCCGGTCTCGCCCGGCTTCACCCGATCGGTTCGTTGAGTGACTGATACGGCCGTTAGCTGATACATCCCAACCGATCGGGTGAGTTATCAACCGATCGGTTGGGCCTTGTTTTCTGTAAAAGTGCACAAACGGTCTAAGTCCCTCAACGGAATTTCTTGCGGCTGGATTTATTTATTAAAAATAGACAAAATAAATTTAAAAATAGTCCTAAAAAATGGAAACAAAGGGTTATAGCATGGGTTGCCTCCCATGAAGCGCATTTGTTTAACGTCGTTAGCTTGACGCCCGTTGATGATGTTCAAGGTGGGCGATACGGGTGATGCCCAAAGTCTGGCATCGCTTCAGCTTCTCCCTTTGCTGTAGTCGGTGGTGACAAGAAAACTTGCTCGACCACTCTCCCTTTGTTGACGGGGTCTGGGGGCTTCTCCTTCATATTGGCGGCCACCGCCACTTGCTTAAGGATCCGGACCTCATCGCCGGTGAGCCCCATGGGGTCTTTGCCTTTTCTCCTCGTAGGAGGAGCTTTTGGGAATCCGGGAGGGATCACATGTCGGGCGACTGCCTCATCAGCAACATCATTCTTTGGTGAGCCAACTTGCTCTCCAAGATCTCCAAAGTTGTCGGGGGGTTTCTCAAGAGAATTTCCCAGGAGCTTGCCTCCACAGCTATCTCTTCTTCCAACTCCAGCACATTGATACTAGGATCTTCTGGGGGATCGGGGTGCTTCATCGACAACCCGAAGTCAAATTCGAATTTTTCTTGGCCGACGTTGAGGGAAAGCTTCCCATTCTTCACGTCGATTAATACGTCGGCAGTGGCCATGAAAGGCCGTCCAAGAATGATAGGGGTGTGTGCATCCTCAGGCATGTCCATGACAACGAAGTCCACAGGCACATGCACCCCTCTGACATTGACAGGAAGGTCATCAACAACACCCACCAGATACTTAACTGAACGGTCTGCAAGCTGTAGGGTCATTCCGGTGGGCTCCAATTCGCCCATTCCTATCCTCTTATACAGTGACATGGGCATCAAACTGACACTCGCTCGAAGATCGATGAGCGCACGATGTCTCTTTACCTCTCTGATCGCATAAGGGATAGAGAAGCTCCCCGGGCCCTTAAGCTTAGGAGGATTTGCTCGCTGGATAAGGGCACTACATTCTGTCGTCAGAACGACCTTCTCTTTTCTCGATCCTCGTGTCACCAAGTCCTTCAGAAATTTGGCGTAGGAGGGGATCGTCTCGATAGCTTCGAGGAAGGGGATTTGTAAGCTCAGATCTTTCACCATGGCAAAAAATTTGCCATACTTCTCATCAATCTTGGCTTGGGCAAGCCGTTGTGAAAAAGTCACCACGGGCTTGAACACTCTGAGGTTCCCTTCCTCATCCTTTTTCTTCTCCTCTCCATGGACTCCCTCTGGAGTAGTAGGCTTTGGCGACGAAGCACCGTCATCATTTAATTTCTCAATTGGTCGTTCCACGACCAATGGTGCTTCCGGTCCTTTGGGGGGCACTCTCGTGGGTATTTGCGTTCCGCTCCTCAAGACGATGGCGGACACGTTCTCATGCTCATGCGTGAGCGCCAAGGTCTGATTTACCCCCCTCGGGTTCACTTCAGACTGTGGCAGTAATAGATTTTGCGGTCTCTGAAGGTTCGCCACTTGTAACCCCAGCTGGGTCACCTGATCAGTGAGGACTCTCTGTCCCATCTCCAGCTTCAGATTTATCTTCTCCTGGTTGGCGATGTATTGAGTCAAGAGGGACTCAACCGGAGAGATGGCCCTCTGCTGGCCATATTGTTGCTGGATGGGCTGTTGATTCCTTGGAGTGTACTGCTGGTACTGTTGTGGAGGTTGTTGCTGCTGAAATTGCTGCTGAGGCCTAGCCGGCTGATATATCTGTTGTTGTTGCTGAGTCGGCTGTTGATAAGGCGCCCGATAGCTAAGGTTTGGATGATTCCGGTTGTTTGGAGAGTAGGCTGGGTTAGAGTTGGTTCATGGTGGAAAAGGCGCATTCCCCATATGATTGTAAAATAATGCGCTCGCCTGATCCAACGGTGGTGAGATGTCACCACCGTCGAATTCTCCAAAAACTTCGAATTCCACCGCAGCAATCTGTTGTGTACCGGTGCCACCGGTGCCTACCATCAATGCAGAGATCTAGGTCGACAGCAAGTCCAACTTGCTGGATAATTTGTCGATGTCCTCGACTCTGTGGATGCCCCCAGATCTAGGTGTGGCTTTCTCGTCACACCACCGCTCATTCTTAGATGCCATATTTTCCAGAATCTGTCCGGCATCTTCCTCGCTTCTTGACATAAAGGACCCTCCAACCGCGGCATCCATGGAAGATTTCAAATCGTCCCTCAACCCATTATAGAACAGATTTATGATTTGCCACTTGGGGAGCTCATGGTGGAGACATCTCCACTGCATCTCCTTGTATCTGGTCCAGGCTTCGTGTAGAGAATCGTGGCTGGCCTAGGAGAAGGAGGAGATCTCACTCCTCAGCTTCATGGTCTTCCCTGGAGGAAAGAACTTCGTCAGGAAAGCATTTGAGAGCTTCTCCCAGGTGTTGAATGTATTCGGGTCCTTCCCCCTAAGCCACAGCTTGGACTTATCTCACAGAGAGAAGGGGAACAGCTTCAGTCGGATCGCCTCAGTTGTGATACCGTTTATCCGGAAGGTGTCACATTTCTCCAAGAAGGAGTCCAAATGTTCAATAGGGCTCTCCATGGGTGCACCTGAAAATTGATCCTGCTGGATCCACGTCACCAAAGATGGTCTTAAGCTCGAAGCTTCGGGCTGTAATAGCAGAAGGACAGATGGCAGAGGTGGACTCGATGGATGGCATCGAGAACTCCAGCAGGGACTTGTGAGGTGGGGTGTTCTCCCCCATGGCTTCAGAATCCTCTCTTCTTCGCTTCTCAGCGGCCAAACGCCTTAGGGTGGCATTTATCTCTGGATCAATGGGAATCAAGTCGTCGAGACTTCTTGAACTCCTGCGCATGAAAAACAACAAACACCCGTGAAGCGAAAAGTGGGAAAGAAACAGATAAGATAAAAAATAAAAATAAAAATAAGAAAATAAAAAGGAAAAAGAAGAATGCGAAAATTATCGCGAGGTAGGGATGAGAGATAGACACAAGGGTTCATGAAATCCAAAAATAACAAGCACGTTGCCTCCCGGGCAACGGCGCCATAAAGCTTGATGCCCCCAGCTTATGCGTGTGTTTGATGTGTGCAATAATATGATTGGGGGCGTGAGATTTAAATATTTGTAACCGCAAGCACACGGTGTTGTAGTGTGGCTTGGGGGTCGAACTCAGGGAGGCGTGGATGTGCTTGTGTCAAGGAGGATCAAATTCACCCCATGGGTGAGCTAGCCTGAATCGGATGATGGGTTGTCACAGTAAACAGAATGCAAGGAATAAACAATATAAAGGAAAAACCCGGGACTTTGGTTTCCACCCTATCAAGCGATTCTCGCCGATACGGCCTATGGGTAGGATAACGATCGGAATTAGGGTCTAATGGTGAGACGTTGCCTCTAAGAGTGGTACCAGCGTCCCATGGGCCCGATATTCCGATCGGTGCCCAGGATGATACGCCGGACTTCCCGGGTTCGGTCAGTGGGCACTCCCGTGTTCATTAACACTGACCGACTCCGGGAGCACTAAGTTCGCAACGATAAATCCCAACGTCTCATCCTGCCGCTCCCGCGCGCTAGGATTCGACGTCTACGCTAAGGGCGTGAGCTATGGATAGGGAGTCAACCGCCAATTTTATTCCCCCTTGGCCCAACGGTCAAAGGCGGTCTTTTTCCCGCCGATGACAATAAAACACCCCGCGTAACCGTTAGATTCCTAATCCCTATCGATTTCCTAGTCCTATGGACGCATCGGGAAGAGCCCACGAAGGGGTTTCCTCCAAAATCCCAGATTTGGGAACTACTCACACATATTTAGTAAAAAGCGATCTAAAGTAAAATTGACCGTTAGAAACATGATCGGGCGATTGAAAAGCAGTAAGAGCAATGCTAATAACACTATATTAAAGTTTGACAAAGATAGGAAAACTTACAAATATCTGAAAAATTACAGCCGTTAAGAGAGAGAAAAAACATCAAAAAATAACAACTCCCGTTTCTGGAAAACCTAGGGGTCCTATTTATAGAATACGAAATCACCCGATCGGGTGAAAAGTCACCCGATCGGGTGACCTGCTTCGTTTCTTCGACAGCGCAGAATAGGATTCCACCCGGTCACCACGGCACGGTCGGTTGAGGCATGAGCTGATCGGTTGGATCTTTGTGTCGTCGGGTGAACCGGTCGGTTGATCTCTCCGTGTCGTGGCTTCGGAGAATCGGCTACAGGTGAACCGATCGGGTGAAAGTCACCCGATCGGTTGGCATTCAGCGTCAGAATATCAGAGAGTTGGGACGTTTGAACCGGTCACTGAACCGACCGGGTGACTTCTTGGCCGCTCCAACTTGTGTCCGGGTGGTGCACGCGTGCACCACCTGATCGGTTGGAGATGACCAACCGGTCGGGTGAGGGGCTGAAAGATGCAATCTTCGTCGTTTGACCCCCTGGATCACGCGTGACTCCTCTCGTTGCTCCGGGGACTCATGATATCGTCGTTTTATGTCCCCTATGCCAGTAAAATCCTGCAAAATACGAAAAACACGGAAAAGTGAAAGAAAACAAGAAAACACGAGAAAACGAATATAAGACGGCGGTAAAGAACGGAAAAACACAGAAGAAAACGTGCGCAAATATATGAAATATAAATGCACGTCAGGATGAAAGAGAGGGTGTGCCGACAGGAGTAGGAGGGGCAATGGGCTGGATCACCGGTGGATCATGGTGAAAATTTATTGGTTCATCATGATGGATGATGATCGCACCGGGTGAACCGACATACGGGTGCCAATCGGGAGGATTTAAGGGTGGAAAATTTACGAGAGTGTCATACCAAGGATCCGGGAAGAACTCCTATGGTAGATGTGAGATGCGAATGGGGAGTCTCTCAGGAGATGAGGGTGGGAGGATGGCAAAAGCGGTGCAGGCAAGACTATAGAGGTAGACTGCACGCTCCTCACCAAAAGGAGTGAGCATGCCGATATCGATCAAATAGTCGCGATCGATATGGCAACGCCCCGATACAATAGGGAGGTGGGGCGGTATCCTCAAAACACAACTGACGATAAGAGTAATCATCCCACCACAACAGATAGAACCACCAGTGAGCGGTGTCTATGGGCATAGGGATATGTCCATGAATCCGGTCGTGGGACATGGCATAAAGAAAGAAGAGCTCATCCCTAGACACCGTGGAAACATCCACGCGGGTGAAAATGGTGTTGGCAAGGAAGCAATGGGCGAAGCGGTAGCATGGGTGTATGATGTAAGATGCAAGAGCTACCGAAGGAAAGGTGGTATAATGTGTGAATCGTTGCCAAACGCCATCAGCCGGAAAGTGAGAAAAGATGTTAGACCGATCATGAGTTCAACATTCAACATGACGATCGGGGTGAGGGAAATTAAGAATATTGTTAAGCTCGTTGAAACTCATGGTGAAATCGCAATTGAAGGTGTGGAAGGTGAAACCTAAATCGGTCACCTCGAGAGAGCCGAGGAACTCAAGTGTGAGATTCCTGTGTGTATTGGCGTGGGTTCACAGAAGGAAATCGCAACCTATAAAGCGAAAAAGTGCGCTGACACCACGAAGGATTCCAAGAGATTCGAGAGTGGGGGAGTCGGCAAAAAGAGTAGGTCGCATCGGGTGATGAAGAATGGCTTGTAAACGATTAGATTGCTCTTCCGAAGAAGGGTTGATGCCAAGGAAAGAAGGGAAAAAAGGGCCGTATAGGGGATGTCTGCGTGACGATGAGGCTATCTCCTTTCCCTTCCCAGACATGGTGACGGCATGGGGGAGAATGATAAAGTGGGATATGGTGTCTATGAAGATGATGAAGCAGATGAAGTGTGTAAACACAAATTCAAGACATTGCATATAATGAAAGAAATGTGAAGAGTGGAAAGAGGTTACCCATCAACGTTGTAAGATCAAGCACCTGAAAGACCCCACGCAGTATGAGGAAGCGATTTGGGAAGCCGTCGCTTGCTGATCCAATAAGAATTGAAATTTTCAAAAATTTGGGGGCTAGGGTTAGGGTTTGGACGTTTGGTGTGTGAATTTTGTTGATTGGGGGTGGTGATGGTGTGGGAGTATGCGAATGAGTGAGAATGAGGATTTATGGGTAGTGGGGTAGATGGAGGAAGAGAGGACACACGAATGGGAATTTGGGGGGTCGGGTGGACGAAGTCGGGTGAGGGCGTATATATATAGGGGCGAAAGCGAACCGATCGGGTGAGAGTTCACCCGATCGGTTGGGTAAGTTTCAAAAATTATCCGTCGGCCAACAACTACAGGTGAACCGGTCGGGTGAGATTTCACCCGATCGGTTGACCGCTTCCCAAATCATCCCGAGAGTACTGTGACTTTTCACCCGGTCAGTCACACGACCGCAGCTTCTATCAACCGATCGGTTGATGTAATCCCAAAATTTCCCAAGAATTCAGCCCTTCCCACACGGTCAGCCACCCGGTCTCAGCTTGCTTCACCCGACTGATTCGCTGGAGAACAGATACATGCCATTATCTGATACGTCTCACCCGATCGGTTGAATGGTCACCCGATCGGGTGAAGGCTTGATTCATGTAAAAAATTCACAAATGGCCTAAGTCTCTCGACGGAAGTTCCCGTGGCTGGATTTATTTATAAAAATAGGAAAAATAAAGCTAAAAATAAGCCTAAAAACAAAGGTGAGAGTTTAGAACATGGGTTTCCTCCCATGAAGCGCTTTTGTTTAACGTCGTTTGCTCGACGCCTCTCTTGGTGGTCAATTAGGATCCGGAGGGTTTGAAGAAGAATCGTCGGTCGTTGAGCCTTCAACTGGAGAGAATCCTGGTTCTTCTACTGCATAGTGTTCTAGGCACTGCCCGTTGACCTTGAATGTCTCATCTCTTCCAATCATCTCGATAGCTCCATGCGGGAAGACCTTGGTGACGCAGAAGGGTCCCGACCACCTTGACTTGAGCTTTCCAGGAAAAAGCTTCAGCCTTGAGTTGAATAGAAGAACCAAGTCTCCTTCCTTGAATTCCCTCTTCAGGATATGCTTATCATGCCACCGCTTCAGCTTCTCCTTGTAGATCTGGGCATTTTCATAAGCATTGAGCCGGATCTCGTCGAGCTCGTTAAGTTGTAGCTGTCGGTGGCCTCTAACCTCATTGGCGTCAAAGTTTAGGTTCTTGATTGCCCAAAATGCCCTGTGTTCCAATTCCATGGGTAGATGGCATGCCTTCCCATAGACAACCGGTAGGGGGTCGTACCGATCGGAGTTTTAAATGCCGTCCTGTAAGCCCAGAGCGCGTCAGAAAGTTTTGATGACCAATCCTTCCTAGAGTTGGCCACAGTCTTCTCCAGCATGCTCTTGATTTCCAGGTTAGAAACTTCCACTTGGCTGCTAGTCTGTGGGAGATAGGCACGCCCTATTCGGTGTTGCATCCCGTACTTCTTCAAGAGAGCTTCGAATTTCTTCTCTATAAAGTGGCTCCCTTCGTCACTGATTAAAACTTGAGGCACACCGAACCGCGGGAAGACGTTGTTTTTAAAGAACTTGGCGACCACTTGGGAATCATTATAGGACTGGCTATCGCTTCAACCCACTTCGATACGTAGTCCACGGCTACCAAGATATACTGGTTCACAGAGGACGACGGGAACGGTCACATGAAGTCGACCCACCACACATCGAAGATCTCTACCTCTAGGATGTAGTGCTGAGGAATCTCGTTCCTCTTGGAGATGTTCCCCGTCTTTTGGCATTTATCGCATGCCTGGACATAAGCGCAGGTGTCCTTAAAGAGGGTCGGCCAATAGAATCCACGCTGGAGGATTTTCACCGTCGTCTTATAGGCGCTCGCGTGACCTCCACACTGCTGATCATGGCAATGTGAAATTATGGAGGTCGCCTCAGTTTCAAAAATGCACCTTCGTATCATCCCATTATTACAGGTCTTGTACAAATGGGGGTCGTCCCAATAAAATTTACGGACCTCATGAAAGAATTTCTTCTTCTGTTGATAGCTCACGTTGTGGGGGACGATGGCACAAGTCAGATAATTTGCGATGTCGGTGTACCAAGGAGTCCAAGCGGAAGAGATGCTCGTCAGGGAGCGAGTCGTCAACCGGAGTAGCGTTCAAATCGAGAGTAGGCATTCTGGACAAGTGATCGGCAACGACATTCTCTGCCCCCTTCTTGTCATTGATCTCTAGGTCGAATTCCTGGAGGAGGAGAATCCACCTAATGAGCCGCGGCTTAGCCTCCTTCTTGTTCAATAGGTATTTGAGAGCCGCGTGATCCGTGTGCACGATCACCTTCGCACCAACGAGATATTTCCGGAACTTGTCCATGGCATAGATGACTGCTAGCAATTCCTTTTCCGTGGTTGTATAATTTCTTTGGGCAACGTCAAGGGTCTTACTCGTATAATATATAACATGCAGATTTTTATCCTTCCTCTGTCCCAAGACGGCTCCAACGGCGTAATCGCTAGCATCGCACATTAACTCGAAGGGCAGGTTCTAGTCCGGCGGCTGAATCACGGGTGTGAAAATCAAGGCTTGTTACAGAAGGCGGAAGGCTTCCATACACTCGTCGTTGAAGACGAAAGGTGCATCCTTCACGAGGAGTTGGGTCAGCGGCCTGGAAATCTTGGAGAAGTCTTTTATGAAGTGGCGGTAGAATCCCGCGTGCCCTAAAAAACCACAGACCCCTCGATGATTGAGCGGAGGCGGAAGCTTTTCAATCACATCTACTTTTGCCTTATCTACCTCGATTCCCCTTGAAGAAATGACGTGTCCCAGCACAACTCCTTCTTAGACCATGAAATGGTATTTCTCCCAGTTCAGGACTAGACCCTTGTCTTGACACCTCTCCAGGACTTTAGTTAGATTGCCGAGGCATGAGTCGAACTCTGTTCCATAGACGGAAAAATCATCCATGAAAACCTCCATGATATCCTGGGAGTAGTCGGAGAAGATTGCGGACATTAGTCTTTGGAATGTAGCCGGGGCGTTACAAAGCCCAAATGACATTCTTCTATAAGCATATGTCCCAAATGGACAAGTAAAAGTCGTCTTCTCCTGGTCATCATTATGGATGGGGATTGAAGAAAACCGGAGTACCCGTCCATGAAGCAGAAGTAGTTGTGCTTTGCCAGCCTCTCGAGCATCTGATCAATGAAAGGGAGAGGGTAGTGATCCTTCCTCGTGGCCTTGTTCAGCTTCCTGTAGTCAATGCACATCCGGTACCCTGTGACGATCCTCGTAGGTATGAGCTCGTTTTTCCCGTTGCGAATCACCGTCATTCCTCCTTTTTTGGGTACAACGTGCACCGGGCTAACCCAGCGACTGTCAGAGATAGGGTAAATGATACCGGCATGTAGAAGCCTAACAATCTCCTTTTTGACCACCTCCATCATGATGGGATTCAGTCTCCGTTGCGGCTCAATTGAGGAGGCTTGCTCATCCTCAAGCAGTATCCTATGTGAGCAAAGCCCCAAGCTCACTCCTTTCAAGTCTCCAATTGCATACCCGAAAACACTCTTAAACCTTTTTAAAACACCAAGAAGCTTGGTCATCTGGTCTTCAGGCAGTGAGGAGTTCACTATGACTGGCAGTGTCGAATCCTTCCCTAAATATTCATACTTCAACCCCAGAGGCAGCTCTTTCATCTTAACTTCATGAGGTCCCGACGCATATTTCTCAAGCTGAGCATCCTCCAGTGAAAGGACTTCTACGTGGACCTCTTGAAAGCTAGCATCCGAAACTTCACTCCCAGCCGTGGTTTCGCATGGTAAAGCCTCGCAAGGTAACGAGGGGACAACGAAAGATGGCTCTGGGTCTTTCTCAAGCTCATAATAATTATCCGAGAAGAAGGCTTCAACGTGGAAACATGTTTCAATAGTCGATGGTTCCCACCACTGCTTCCGGCTTCCTTATTTTCCTAAGATCCGGGATGCTCTATAGAAGTCTGCAAGGAATAGATTGATTCCTGTTCAACGTGCTCGATAGAATCTGCCTGGTAGTTCTCCTGACAAAACTGCTCATAGGTGAACAATTCTCCCCCATTGAATTCGAAACCGGGCGCGTCAAAATACGCCACCTCATCTGGAGGAAGGAGAGTTGTCGTGATTGGATGCTGCTGCATGTCGTGATACCATCTCTGATTTTCCACAGCAGCGGACAGAAGGGATAGAACGTTCGATGCATATAGGGATTCTGTCAAACTTTGTGCCAAACAACGGACGTGATGTGAATGATCCCATATATCGCTCGAAACGGCACACAACATCCTTGTCGGGGAGCAGAAAATCTGTGAAAAAAGGAGGGAAGAGAGAACTGCGCGGATAGAAAACACGTCAAAAGCACCGATTACATGAATGGGAGGTGAGGAGTAGAGATGGCAGTATGGCAACTTAGTCAGCCAATTCTATACAACTAATCTTTACAATATGTCCAAGTAAAATTAAAAAGGTGTAGAATGCGAAAATTATCGCGAGATAGAGATGTGAGCTAGACTCAAGGGTTCACGAGATCCAAAAATAACAAGCACGGTGCCTCCCCGGCAACCTGCCATAAAGCTTGACGTCCCCCATATGTTTGTGATCATGCAAGTGCAATAAGAGATTATGGGCGCGAGATTTAAATATTTATAACTGCAAGCGCACGGTGTTGTAGTGTGGCTTGGGGGTCGAACACAGGGAGGCGTGGTTGTGCTTGTGTCAGATGGGACCGAATTCACCCTAATGGAGAGCTAGCCCGAATCAATAGATGGGTTGTCACAAGATGAATACGAAGGATGAACAATATAAATGGAAACCCAGGACTTCGGTTTCCACCCTATCATGTGTTCTCGCTACTACGACCGACGGATAGGATAACGATCAAAATTAGGGTTTAATGGTGAGACGTTGCCTCTGAGAGTGGTACCAGCGTCCCATGGGCCCGATATTCCGGCCGGTGACCAGGATGATACGCCGGACTACCCGGGTTCGGTTAGTGGGCTTCCCATGTCCATTAACACTGACTGACTCCGGGAGCACTAAGCTCACAACGATAACTCCCAACATCTCGTCATGCCATTCCCACGTGGTAGGATTCGATGTCTACGCTAAGGGCGTGAGCTATGGCTAGAGAGTCAACCACCAAGTTTATTCTCCCTTGGCCCAACGGTCAAAGGCGGTCTTTTTCCCGCCGATGACAATGAAACACCCCGCGTGACCAATAGATTCTTTATCCCTATCGATTTCCTAGTCCTATGGACGCATTAGGGAGAACCCACGAAGGGGTTTCCACCGAAATCCCAGATTTGGGAACTACTCACACATTTTATCTAAAAAGCAATCTAAATGGAAATCGACCGTTAAAAACATAATCAGGCAATTGAAATGCGGTAGTAGCAATGCAATTAAGATAATATCAAAGTTTGACAAAGATCTGAACGCTTACAAATAACCAAAAAATTCCAGCCGTCACAATAGGGAAAAAGACAGAAAAATAATCAGCTCCCGTTTCTGAAAACCTAGGTTTTATATATATAGAAAACGACGTCACCCGATCGGTTGCAGTATCAACCGATCGGGTGAGCTGCTGCGATCTTCGGCAGCGGTCTTCAGAAACTTCACCCGGTCAGGCGACACGATCGGTTGGCAGAAGCAGCTCGTCGTTTGGATCTTGTTGTCATCGGGTGAACCGATCGGTTGATAAATCAACCGATCGGTTGGAAACGTCGCCCAAAAGATAGAAAGTTGCGACGTTTTGGCATGGTCAGCTGGCGGTCGGGTGAGCTCTCCGGGTCGTGTCTTTGGGGGAATCTGCTACAGATGAACCGATCGGGTGAATGTCACCCGATCGGTTGGAATTCAGCTTCTATTTCCCGAGAAGTCTGTTGGGCTGAACCGGTCGGTGAACCGGTCGGTTGATGCCCATTTAGCTTCAGCTGCTGTCCGGGTCGTGCATGCGTGCATCACCCGATCGGTTGGCTGTATCTAACTGATCGGGTGGGGGGCTGAAAGATGGCAATCTTGGTCGTTTGACCCCCTGGATCACGCGTGACTCCTCCTGTTGCTCCGGAGACTTATGATATCTTCGTTATGTGTTCCCTACGCTGGAAAACTCCTGCAAACACGTAAAAACATGGAGAAGTGAACGAAAACTAGAAAATACGAGAAAACGGATACGGGACGGCGGAAAATAACGGAAAAACACAAAAGAAGACGTGCGTGAACATATGAAATATAAACGCACGTCAATACACAGCCTACGGGCAACATGGCACTCACCAGAGAGTGAGTGATCCTTTGTACAGATACACAGCTTGCGGGTAATAGGGCACTCACTTACCAGAGTGAGTGATCCCTTGTACGGATACACAGTCTGCGGGCAATAGGGCTCTCACTTACCAGATTGAGTGATCCCTTGTACAGACTTCTCTTGTGCACTTGGGTAGGGTAGGGTTGAGCGTGTGCACGGGGAGAGGGTCTGATCCCCCTCAAACCGTAAGGCTCGAACCTTCAAGTCACACGTGTCTTGTCTTGTCTTGTCTTGTCCCGTTTAGGTTAGCCCCGTAGTCGGTAGCACACGCTACGGCTACTGTCTGTCATGTTTACTTTTCCTGCACTGTTTTATTTTCTTTAACTGCCATGTTAAAACCTCAGCAAGTTAATCAACCAGTAAATTGTTGCTTTAAATTACCGTACACTTGCAGTAAAGTCTAACCCTTCTTTGTAGACTTTACCTGACGTACAGTTCCTTTTCTCTTCGGTGCTATACGTCAGGTGTTGAGCTAGAGTACGTGGACGAGTCAGACACACCGGAGTACGTGGAGCCAGAGGACGTCGACCCGGAGTACCTTCCTGACGTGTACCAGACCTAGAGGTCTTATCCATCGATGTCTTACAGAGGTTACTACTTTTAGTTGGGTGCGTAGTACCACTTTACTTTCCGCCTAGGTTGGGTGCTTCGCACTGTTAGTTTCCTTTTCTGCAGTTTGTTGTCATGCTTAGTCTTCCCTTGTTAGACTTTTGTACTCTTTGGATATTATCTCTTATTATTAATGAATGCAACCTCCTTTCCGTACTTTATGTTGTTCCAAATTTTATATATGCAAGAACCTGCAAAATTTTAAAATGGTACCCCTACAGACGCTTATTGGGTCCGAGCTTCACAGCTCTGGCCCAATCGGGCCTTAGTCACGCTTCGCCTCTGTAGTTTTGGGAAGCGGGGCGTGACAAAGCCTGCAAAGGTTAGAAACTTTGAAGATGTATTCCAGTCGAATATGTCTAGATTGCTGCATGATAGAGCGCTGGAAATTTAGTGATCGACCTTGTGTTGAATACTCGACCGATCTTGAAGGGGCTTTATCGTATGGCTCATACGGACTCTGAAGAGCTATAGAAGCAATTGGACGACCTGTTACAGAAAGGATTCATCCATCCCAGTGTATCTTCCTGGGGGTGTACCTGTTCTGTTGGTCAAGAAGAAGGACGGATCGAGAAGAATATGCATGGATTATCGGGAGCCAGACAAGGCCACTGCGAGGAACAAGAACCGGTTACCTAGCATCAATAATATCTTCGATCAACCCGATGAATCAGGAATGGATACCATCGAGTGAAGGTCAAGAGTGAAGATATCTACAAGACAGATTCCTGGACCAAGTATGGACATTGAGAGTTCATTGTCATACCGTTTAGTGAGACCAACGCCCCTATTGTATCCGTGAATCGCATGAATGTCATATTCTACGATTTTTTGGTTAAATTCATAGTGATAGTAATTGATAATATTAAGTCTATTCGAAGAGTGAAGAGGAGCATGTCGAGCATCTGGGGAATGTTTTAGAGACCCTTCGTTGTGGTCATTGATATGCCAAGTACAGCTAGTGCAAAAATCTGGCCAGGCCGTATCACATTCTTTGGACACATGATGTCAGGCGACAGTACCTCCGTCGTCCTCGAGAAGTTGCATCAGTCAGATACTGGTCTACCCCTCGGTCAACATCAGTCATCAAGGGTTCCTAGGATTGGCGAGTTACTACCGTCGATTCATCGAGGAATTCTCGAAGATAGTCGAGCCCTTGACTCTATTGACGAGAAAGGAGATCAAGTTTATTTGGTTAGACCCCTTTCGAGCAAGCTTTTGAGGTATTAAGAGCAAGTCGAACATCTACCCCAGTTCTGGCTATACCAGATAGGACTAAAAGACTCAAGACATTTTGTGACGCATCAAGCAAAGGCCTTGTATATGTCTGGCATCAGCACGGTCGCATGATCGTATATGTTTCTTGTCAGTTGAAGATTCACGAGAAGGATTATCTGACTCACGACTTAGATCTAATCGTCGTAGTCCTTGCCCCAAAGATTAGGAGACATTTCTCACTGACCGAGTTTGAGATATATTTCCACTCAGAAAGAGTTGAGTATGAGGCAGAACCAAACTTATGGTATATGAATAGTAGATCCATTGTGAGGTTTGTAGTGTATAGATAGATAGTGTGTGTGGACCCATGTGTGTGGATCCCTATGTACCACACATATATCAGTGAGCATACCCTTAGTATATTAGTATATTATGATTGTCTATCGTGTTGAATATGCATATGCGTGTACGATATTATGCGTAATATATATAGTTATACATATAGTGGTAAGCGTCGTACTTGTACGTATGTGTAGATAACTATATTACTATAAGGTTATCTGTAGGTATTAGAATCGGTGTTTGAATATCTTCTAGGTGTATATACCTTAGATGTACTTGTCAATGCTTGTAATTGTATTCTAGTAAAGTGATGTGCATATTACGTGTAATGATAGTAGGTGTACTTATAGTTGAGTGTACAGATCAATTGTATAATCTATATATTAGTGCGTATGGGCATGAACTCATGCATGGATATGTATATGCTCAGTTATAAGTATCTATACATATTGTATGAATATGTGTGTTTTATATTACCCCTACGAGATGATGTACGTGCATGTGTATACCATGAGGTGTACATAGTTGTATGTTTGTGACTATGTATAGATTTGTGTATGTAATAGTATACTAACTCTATGTAAATTACCATGGTTGTGTATACCGGTGTGTACATATAATACGTATGTATATGTTCTGTGTAGATACGAGATAAGCGTGTAATAGTGTAAGTATGTATATGTGTGTAAAATGAATGTATGTATAAGTATTTGAAAGTGTGTGATTGTATGATATATGAGTAAGTGTATGCATAGGGATGTACATTATTTCATTATAATGTATGTATGACTGGGATAGAATGACCTTAGTGTCTAAGTCCGCTCACCCCTATGTCGGCCTTATTGAAGGAAGTATGAGGACAGACTTGATCTTAAGGTGGGTAGATCATGATGACCCTAGTGCTATATATATATATATATATATATATTGCAGGGTAAGTTAGAATTTTATTAATTATCTACTGTAATTACAAAGTGGTCTGGTATTAGAATGTCAGACTAAGTGACTAGGGGAGAGGACACAAGCGTCGTCACCCTAGATCAATTGGTCCAGTATCCATTCCCAGAACCACGTGACATAACAGAATACAATACAAGATACAATCACTCAGAGGGATGAACCTATAAAGACATAGTCATCCAATACCAGGAATATCCCAATTATCAAATGCAACTGCGGCCTCATCATCTATCTCATCTGTATTACGTAGAGCTATACAGACATCTGCAGCTATCTCCTCAAAAAGAGCAATCTTGGGTTTTCTCTTATTCTCAAACAATAGTCTGTTGCGTTCGCGCCAAAGATGCCAAACAACAGCCGCGAGCACTGTTCTAACAAGTATACCGAGCGTCCCCTTCTTCTTGAAATTTTGCCATATAAAAGCTCCCAATTCCAGGAAGTGAGAGATCAGCTGGGCCCCTGGAGCCGAGCTTAAGAAATGCTCTGCGCATGATATAGCTAGAGTAGGGACATTGAAAATAAATGTGATTGATTGTCTCAGGGCTGTCTCCCAAGCACAGGTCACACGTGTTTGATGGCAGGTCGATCCATTTCTCCATGCGATCTTTAGTTTGATGGCAGGGCTGCCTCATATATATATATATATATATATATATATATATATATATATATATATATATATATATATATATATATATATATATATATATATATATATATGAGTAGGACATATCTATATCTGTGTATGGTGTAATGTATTATGTGCATGTATATATGTGTAGTGATATGTAATATATGGTGTATATGGTATTATGTAGTATGTAAAAGTGATTGTATAATTAAGGTGTTAACTGACTAAAATGATTGTACTTATCTATTAGTAATATGTTTATGTGACGTGTAATACTATATCATTGTGGATTTTGAGTGTATAAAATATATGGTAATACATTGTTTATTAGTAATTATGTGAGTGTGCATGGCGATGACACACTGCAGCTAGTAAATTGATGTGGATGTGTAGTACAGTGTTACTATTTGCCTAAATATAATATTAGTTTGGATTGCATTTGTAGGATGGTATTATATCAAATGTGTTATGTTTAGTTATGGTATATTAGTATTAATATTGATATGTAATTAGGGATGTATGTATGTGTATTGTTATTACTATTATCATAGTCGTTGATCAGTACTATCAGTGGTGTTACTATTGGTATTGATATTAGTATTAGAAAATACTAATTGGATATGTCATGATGGTTATTTATGTCATGTAGACATTAGAAGAGGAGATGCGAGCGTCACCCTTATGTATTTCCCGGTACCCAAGCCGATAAGATTCTGAGGACAGAATCGTTCTGAAGGTGGGTAGAATGTAACGACCAGTTTTTAGTAATACATTTTATTCGTATTCTCTCTTATTGTGTCTATGCCGTATCCGTAATTATTACATATTCGTATTACGTATTGTTGTTAGGCGTAATTATACCGCGTACCCGTATTAAACTATGAACCCTAATACATTTTAACCAAAATTATTTTTAAACCTATTATGATATATTTCATCAAATAATTATTTTAAATTTTCTAGTTCAAACATTTTTAAATTCAAATATTTTTGAAAAAAACTTCCCTAATTAAATTCTATTAAAGCCTATAACTAAATTGGTATTATTCTATATTAAACCCCATGATTTCTCCCCAACCATTATTTTCATTTTCAAACTTTCCCAATTTGGTTTAGCCTTAATCTTCTCTAATCAAATCTATTAAAAACAAATCAATTGTTATTAATAGAAACTTTCAATTTTTTTTAAAAAGGTGAAACCCCAAACCAAAAAGACCCCAGACGCACACATTCTCCCAAACCCTACAAACAGAGTAGTAAAGCTAACCTAAGAGGAAAAGGAATAAACATAGGTCTACTCTCAGCTGTCGCCACACAATTTTCCCCTCACTACGAAAACTCTACATGAGTTATTTTCATCTCTCCCTCTCTGTGTAAAACAAACCCGACCGCCTTCCTCGCCAGAGCCCCAACCTGAACCGTCGGCCGACTGCACCTCCTTGCAGCTGCCCCCTCTCCCAACTGCACCCGCCGGAACCAACCGCTTGCCCCCTGTCCTCTTCTCCGGCGAGCTGCCAGCCTCACGCTGGCCAGGCTCTTCTTCGACCACTTAGAACCCCCGGTGTCCCCCTCTGGCTGCTACAGCCTCTCAGACCGTCGGCCACCACCCGAGCTCCAGCCATCATCAGGCTGTGCCCAGCCCTTGCGTGCACATAGCCGCGCCCACGCTATCTCCCCGCATGTGCAACCCACCTCCGGCCTCCTCCACGACCATGCCCACGCCTCCCCTCACGGACTGCCACCTTCCCGAAGCCGTCGACAACTCCCACAGCTTGCAGCAGGCCGCCATGCCCTCCTCCAGCCACCAAGACCACCACTACCATTCCCTCCTGCTCAGCGAAGCCGCCGCAGCCTCCTTGCTGCTGTCCCGTCTTCCCTCAGCCATCGCTATTCAGATCTGCCGTCGTAGCCATCGTCAAACACCGTACGCGTCCCGATCCTTCGCTACGTTTCGACGGTTAGTAGATCTGCCCCTTAAGATGGTTTAACCATAATGTAGAAAACTTAATATAAAAGAAGGCAAATCATTAGACATCGTAAGGTTGTATGATTCTCGTTATATTAAAAAGAATCTAAATCAAATGTATGTTTAACCAAAACAGTAAATCGGACGTGTCGTAGCGTAGTACTCATCGAGACGAACCTAATGACACCAAGAACGCTAAAATCAGGCAAGTGTACAAATTATTGCGAATTATTGAAGTTGGATGCTTTTATAGTCATTTTCATTTAAGCTGTACAACTCGAAATCTGCACGTGAAATGTCACATGAAAATAATACAATGATGTTCTAGACTTAAAATGTGACGCATCGACATATAACTTGGTATGTTTTAGTTTTAAACATCGGCAAAGAAAATCACTATCTGTAGCATGTTCATTAAATCAACCTATTCAACATTCTTTTAATTATTGTAAATATTGTTCAACATTCGTTTAATTATTGAAAATATTGTACAAAAAGAAATATTGACGTTGTTAAATTGGTGCATATCTTGCTTGGTCATTTTTGAAATGTTTAAATAATGAGTGACATCGCGAAATCGTGCGCCTCAAAGGCGAAATCGTGACTTCGTGATGTCGTGTGAGTCGACTAGGCTGGCTCGTGTTCCAGCACAAATCTGGGGTGAGGTTAGGGTTGAGCGGCCACTAAGCATATGAAGGGATCCTTTCTTTAAGAGCACCACCCGCATGCGGTGGGTAGCGTCAATCACGGTAGAACCCCCGTGAGAAGAACAATCCACTCATCACGTCTTAAAGGCGTGAACCCTATGAGAGGTAGGAAACACCGACACTGAACTTGTATTTACTATTGTTGTCTCAATTAAATTTCCATGTTAATAAATCTAAAAAATTGTCATGCTCATTACTTTACTTCTTAAATTGTTTTGAACTGCCATGTTAGAAATACTTTACTTTACTTCATTTAGAACTGCCATGCTTAAAACTTGTTGCTGACATCTCGTATAAAACTATTAATGCTTCATAATTCAATTTTACTTTGTACACCTTGCCATGGGTTGCTGACCTTTACTTGCAGACCTTTACTGACATACATTCATGTTTTTGGATGTATGTCAGATCCCGAGCTAGAGTACCAGGAGGATCCTTTTTGAGACGCCTGACTTAGAGAGCCAGGAGTTCGCCGTTGACGCCGAGTCTCTCCCTGCGGAGGACTAGAGCCCTACCCCGTTTCTGCCTTCCTTTAGTTTACTTTCCGTACCTTGATTAGTGTATGTTTCCTTTGTAGTTACTTTGGCCCAGCTGTGGCTTTTCGCTTTATTTCGTGTATGGACTTTTTTCTGGATGTGGCTTTAATTTTATGAATGTTTCTTATTGTTCTGAAATGCTTGCAAGGACCTGCCTTGTTGTTGTTATCACAGACGCTAATTGAACTCGAGCTTCACCGCTCCAGTTCATGCGGACCTTGTAACGTTCTCGCTTCCGGTGTCTTTTGTGAAGCGGGGTGTTACATTGGTCAACTGTCAGTCCTACCAACTCAAACTTTGTTAGTCTCCATCGATCTTTAGTCAAATAATGTTGGACTTCTTCCAACATACTCTAGCCAGAGTTTTCACTAAAAGATCGAACTAACACCACGAACTAACTCCCATTGACCGGGAGAGACAAATCCATTATTTGAATCTCATCCAAATAATTCACTTGGTCTCTTGGAATCCATTAATGTCTTGCCTAGATCTCATCCAGCTCATCGTATCTTACGAGAATAATCCAAATAAGTTAACTGGTTATTTAGTTAGTTCATAATCATTTCTGATAAAGTGTCAAACTCTTTGACCACTTTGTCAAACCATATGTTTTTGCTCCTTAATGCCTTGCATTTTTTATATTCACTCCCACTGACCTTGAAAACTCTTTGGCTGATTCATATAAGTTTGTCCTTCTAAATCATATTTAGAAAACAGACTATACATGAATGCTCCAGTTTTCATAGTCATCATGATAATTTACATCGAGTTTGGTCTGAGTAGATCTGTACACATCTGTTGGCGAAACAATTTCATCATAATCCGTTTTAGGAGTTAGGATGATAACCGTTCTCAACCAACATAAGTTGTACTTCACTATTTTCTTTCTGCACCAATCTTCTGTCTTGAAGATTTACTTGCTGCCAATAAGAAACACTTTCTTTGGGCACGCAAACTAAAGTCTATACTTTATTTACGTGCACGGACCCTTTTCAGATTGCATCAGGTTATTGATCAGAGTCCCTGGTTTGACTGGCATTCTGGAAGTTGACTAAGTCATCATCAACTATGATGTTTTACTCGACTTATTGTCTCACGAGACTCGAGTAACCTTGTGACTTACAAATGATTAATTTGAGAAATATTATATAAGGTTCTAACATAACCTTATCAAATACTTAGGCATTATTATCTAGGTTTTAACCCAGAACGAGGATTGTAACTCAGAGTCACCAGTCATGTATCGCACTAAGTCTAACAGAGTACAATTCATGCACTCTAACACATCGATGTGTTAAAATGATGTGCTAAAAGACTTGACCTGAGGGAAAATATCATTTTGTTTTAGCTACGGAAGAATTTCATAGCTAAATATTCGACTCTTCGATCCGATCGAACCAGTTCAAATACTTCTTTCATTGTGTTCTCTATTACTTGTGTTTCATCAAGAATACGTGTCGTAATAAAATAAGAATTCCTTATCTTGGCTTATTTAGACTTGGGTCTGGGTACATCCGAAATGTACGAGACTACGAGTTCACCAACTCATTCTCCTACTGTCCTACAGAGGGAATTTCAGACATCATACATTTGAGACAAGATTCACAAGTGTCTTTCGACTCATAATACGAGAGATCAGACCCTTCTTTATGTGACTTGTGAAGCTTAGTCTCTTTGATACGGCCTAGTCTATTTTGCCATATAAGATTTGCTTCTAACTTGTGTATTCATGTATTAACTCTTAATACAACATTGTTATACATTATAATCACATCAAAACATTTCTTCTAAAATAATGTGACATCATTCGCCAAGTGTGATATAATTTCCATATGGCCTAAAGACAACTTTTGTTCATTAGCCAATATGTGAGACTATCTTTGTATAACAATTATTTTGAAATTTTAGACATCAAACATGTCGTATTTTCAGTTCCTCCTACTATGCCCTTTTCCATATTAGACCAAATGTTCTTTCTCAATGAATTTTCCTTAGTGCCTTATCCTTTCTAAATCTCATTTAGACAATTTTCATCCTAACACAAAAATTAGATGTGCAAGCATCACATGCATCCAAACACTTGAGCTTTACAACATTGAGGAGACTCTACAATTTGCTCGTCTCAAGATCTAATTTGGATACATTGTCTCGCATCGCTCTTACACGCATCTTCGAGTCAAACAGTTTGATCGAAGTTTCCAAGCCTTACGGATTGAAACGGTTTTTCATACAACCTTGAGGAGACTTAACAAGTCATATGGATAAACTGCTTTGAACATCAGTATGTTTAAGCTTCCCTTGTTCATATGGATGAGTGTTAAGTAGCGTGCTTTTATTATGTTAGATTTTAGAGCTTAAGAAAATCTTTGTCCTTAACTCAGTACTAGGAAGGACATTTAATATCAATAAGAGTATAGTTTGGTTTATCAACTATTCCTTAACTAATCATTTTTGTCCAGTTGACTTATTTTTTAAGGATATTATAATTTTGGATTCCACCCGGTAAAACATAGATTTGCCCTAGTTTAGCATATGTTCATGATTTTTAAATATAGTTAAATTGGTTTTTATTCAACTATATCCTCTCACTATTTCTGCGATCATCTTCAGCCATACAGATGAACAAATATAGTTATTTAATGGGATATGGACCCAACCACCCTGAGCGTCACAACCTTGAGGAGACTCAACAAGTTGATCAACTCTGTAGTTGGTAGATAATCCCATTATCAATCACATCACATGTGACTCCCTATTGGTTTTTACCCATAGCCACTTATGATCTTGAGGAGACTCAACATACCATAATGACTAGTCTAGTCGAACCCTTGTTTTCATGTCTAATATTAACTTACACAGATACTCGAGGAGACCCGATGCAGCGGTTTGGGTTAATACCAGACTACATCTCATGTATGATGGAGTCGGTTTCTAAAAGAGACCATATCATAGCTTGAGAAGACTCAACAACTATGACAAGCATCTTTTAGTCCCCTAATCCAAAAACAAGGAGAGCTACGGCTAACCTTGAAGAAGATTTTTAATGTAATTGACTAGATATAATTGACGGTGTCACATAATCATAATTCGCATCCTTGCGGTCCAGTGGAACATGACCATATATTTGGCTTAGCCAGAATCACTATCCCAAGTCGAGCTAGGGTGATCTACAACACTAGTCAAAAAACACTAGACCGAATCATGGTCAATTGAAGGAAACTTATTATTCATATGTGTCCCGTTCAATTAGAAATGGCTTCATTAAAACTAGTTAATCCTATCAACTAGTTGAATCCTAAATTCGAAATTTTTA
>JAULAV010002160.1:0-24986 GCA_030789695.1 Scilla litardierei | reverse complement strand
TCCACCTTACCTGCCGGCACCACTTCTGCCTCACGTCAGTCCACATCCTTTGGTCGTCGCCAGGTCTCTGTCCGTCTTGGTCTTGAAAGGGAGGTCGCTGCCCTCCGTGATCTCGACATGTCCTATGCCTCCTCGGACCCACCACCGTCCTCCTTTCTCACTCACCCACGTATCCTCGCACTTGAGAGGAACGTGGCCGCCATTCTTCGCCTTCTCACTCACATCCACGGTCCACCTCCACCTTCACCACCTCGACGATCTTCTCCTCCACCCTCCCACACATCCCCACATCCATCACCTCCCCCACCACATTCTTCTCCTCCCTCATCTATTCCCATCCAGGTATCCACTTCCCCCCTCCCGACCACTTCCATCGCACCCACACTACCTCCTCCCTTCTCCTCCATCACTTCATATATGCGTCGGAGGAAATTGCCGGTGCGCTCCAAGTCTCTCCCACCACCACCCACTACCGTCACCATCACATCTTCTCCCCCCATTTCTATTCCTTTCACCACCGCCTTGATCGCCATCCTACCACCACCACCCACCTCCACCGACACTCCTCCCATCATTCACACCACCGCTGCACCTATTCCTCCACCTCTTTCCCCACTTCTCCGCACACCCCCCGCCTCCCCCGACCACCCAGCCACACCCTCTTCCGAGGAGGGTGAGGATTCGCCTTCTCCTGATTTTTGATTTCACTTTGTTTGTTTTCGACTCCCCCCTTGCATATTTCTGCATTTCACGATCACATTTTATTTGCTAGCACTGTCATGTCTAGCTTGGGGGAAGTCTATTTTGGGTGTGTTGTGACGTTTTATTTTCTTTTGGTGTGTATGTGTGCTTGTTTTTTACTTTTTGTCGTGTCATGTCGTGTATTTTGTTCGTGTCGTGTGGTTTGATCTTTATTTTTCTTTATTTTCAGTTTCATCTCTGTGTTTTCCTCGTTTTTCATTTCTTTTTGTGTCGGTGCGTATTCCTCCCATCTTCATTGCCCTCCCGTACTCACTCTTATTGCATTGAGGGCAATGCAAGCTTCAGCTTGGGGGAGTCGCACTGTGTGCGCCATTTGAGTCTTTCTTTTTCGTTTTTGTGCCGTTTTCATCGTGTTTTAATTTTTTCTTTTCTTCTTTTTCTCTCTTTCTCCTAGAGATGAACCCTATGATGAATTGCCACAAAATCACACACACCTAGCATAGCATCGATGATCACATTCACTAACCCTAGGATTTCGAGTTCTCTTGCATTTCACGCATCATGGGTCCTCTTAGCTTTTTGTGAGTCGTGTGTCGTGCCTAGCTGTGTGGTGTGCTTCTACTTTGTGATTTACTTTATATACCTGTCCAGGAATGACCCCTAGATTATCATGCTTCGATTTGAATATGCGGTATTTATTTTCCCTGTTCTGCATGCTAGATATATATATATATATATATATATATATATATATATATATATATATATATATATCAAGTACTTCATTTCGCATGTGTCGGGATTCCACAATGAAGGACTAGGATAACCCATTTAGCCCATGCTCTATTTAGCGAGAATAGTTTCCTTTGCCCAAGTGTTTAGATTCCGACTTCTTTTTTGTTTTACTTGGTGCAAATCCCCTCGTCGTGTACCGTTCTCCCACTTGGGAGAGTACACATGTATATACCCCAATATCCAAAAATCCAAAAAAAAGGAGAAAAGAAAAGAAAAACCCAAAAAGAAAGAAATGAATGAATAAAAATAAAAAAATTGTGTAGCCAAAAATCCAAAAAAAAAATACAAATACCCAAAACCCAAAAAAAATTCCCGTGTGAATATTGCCGTGAATAAAGGGAAGGCGAGAATTTGCACCGAGTGATCTACTCCACATCATCTTAACCCCCATCGTTTTTGAAAACACTTGGCTTAGGAACTTTTTAGCTAGTATCTTGGCTGTAGTGGTGTGATTTCCTTAACCCTAGTTGTGGAGTCCCCGACGCATGGTGCGCTTCTATTCTTATACTCTTCTCATGCATGCTTGAACTAATATTCACCGCAATTTCAAATTCTAATCAGTATTTGGGTCGTTTCCTGGGTCTGTGTATATCGAGCTTTATTGCACATCGTAGATAGCGACACCGACTGCTAGCGCACGGCCACACTCACTCGCGCTTCACCGCGTGGGCCCACGGCACTTATTTGGACTCGTATTCCTAGGTTTAGTGATGTGATTTGGCGTTTGCTTGCTTGGTTTGGCGTTTTTGATTTTGTTGGCCCTGACGGGCGATCTAGGATATAGAGTTTTCTTTTTCTCTATCTCTCTCTATTTTCTCCCTCCGAGCTCCTACTCTCGCTCGTCTTCCTCGAGGACGAGGAAGAGTTCAGCTTGGGGGATTTTGACGTGCGTTTATATTTCATATATTTGCGCACGTTTTCTTCCGTGTTTCTCCGTATTTTCCGCCGTCTTTTATTCGTTTTCTCGTGTTTTCTTGTATTTTCTTGTTTTCTTTCACTTTTCCGTATTTTCCGTGTTTTGTGCTGGCATTTGGGATGCAAAATGATGATATCATGTGTCCCCGGAGCAACGGGAGGAGTCACGCGTGATCCAGGGGGTCAAACGACGAAGATTACATCTTTCAGCCCCTCACCCGGTCGGTTGGTCATCTCCAACCGATCGGGTGATGCACGCGTGCACCACCCGGACGCAGCTTAGAGCCCCCGAGAAGTCACCCGGTCGGTTCAGTGACCGGGTCAAAAGCTCAAAGTCTCTAGAAATTCGAAGCTGATTTCCAACCGATCGAGTGACCTTCACCCGATCGGTTCACCTGTAGCTGAATTTCAACAGCCAAAACTCGAAGCTCCAACCGGTCTCCTCACCCGGCCCGCACCAAGATCCAACCGGTCGGCACCAAGATCCAACCGACCGCACCAAGATCCTACCGACCGGTTCATACTGACCGGGTGAAACCCCCGCATTGCACTGTGATTTTGTGAAGCGGCTCACCCGACCGGTTGACTTGTCAATCGATCGGGTGATGCCGTTTTCTATAAATAAAACCCTAGGTTTCCCAGATTCGGGAGTTGGTTATTTTTTACTGTTTTCTTCATTTTGTGACGGCTGTAATTTTCCTGTTTTTGTAAGTTTTCGGATCTTTGTAAAACTTTAGTATTATCTTTATTGCTCTACTACCTTTGCATTCCTATCGTCTGATTATGATTTCAACGGTCTATTTTCATTTAGATCGCTTTTTAATGAATATTGGTGAGTAGTTCCCAAATCTGGGATTTTGGCGGAAACCCCTTTGGGGGCTCTTCCTGATGCGTCCATAGGGTTAGGAAATCGTTAGGGATTAGGAATCTAACGGTTACGCGGGGTGTTTTATTGTCATCGGCGGGAAAAAGACCGCCTTTGACCGTTGGGCCAAGGGGGAATAAACTTGGCGGTTGACTCCCTAGCCATAGCTCACGCCCTTAGCGTAGACGCCGAATCCTAGCGCGCGGGAGCGGCAGGATGAGACGTTGGGAGTTATCGTTGCGAGCTTAGTGCTTCCGGAATCAATCAGTGTTAATGGACACGGGAGTGCCCACTGATCGAACCCGGGAAGTCCGGTGTATCATCCTGGGCACCGACCGGAATATCGGGCCCATGGGATGCCGGTACCACTTTTAGAGGCAACGTCTCACCATTAGACTCTAATTCCGATCGCCATCCTACCCGTAGGCCGTATCGGCGAGAGTCGCTCGTTGGAGTGGAAACCAAAGTCCCGGGTTTATTTTCATATTGTTCATACCTTGCATTCCTTTACCGTGACAAACCATCAACCGATCTGGGCTAGCTCGCCCACGGGGTGATTTCGGTCCTCCTTGACACAAGCACATCCTAGCCTCCCTGTGTTCGACCCCCAAGCCACACTACAACACCATGCGCTTGCGGTTACAAATATCTAAACCCTCACGCGGGTCCCCCAGCCATTTGCGGCACACAAACCGGGGGCACGTCACCAGGCAGGCTAGGTAGAAGTTGCCAAGAAAAAGTCGACTGGAAATGCTCGGAACAGGTGGGACACTGAAGAAGCCCGTCTTGTCAAGCCCTTAAACTGGACTACGTTTCAAGAGCGATTCGATGCTCAATATTTTTCTCAATAAGCTAAGAGGGAACTGTAGCAACGTTTCGTCAACCTGGAACAAGGCAATCAGACTGTTAACGAATATGCGGTAGAATTTTCGATGCTTAATCGATTCGCCCCGCATATGGTAGAACATCCCGAAGACTGTGCATATCAGTTTCTCCAGGGACTGGACCTGTACATTCAGGTTGCAATGTCTTCGACATATTCGACTACACATCAGGAAGTGTTGGATGCTGCTAGGAAACATGAGCTCATTGTAATGCATAAGAAAGAACTTCAGATTGAAGGAAGTAGACGTCCACTGGAGCCACCCAGGGGCAATCTACGACCTACTCAGACTGCACAATTCAAAAGGCCTGCTATCCCGGCCAACAATCGACCTCAAATGGTGTGCTTCCACTGCAAGCGGATTGGACATGTTAAGAAGGACTGCAGAGAGTTGCTGAATCAATGCTGATATATGGATCATCTGCACATGCTACCAGAGACTACCCTCGCCACACCAACAAGTCGATGACTGCTGGACCTTCTGGACCTATTTAGCGTGGAGCTCCTGGGCCTACTCAACATGAACCACCTCTGGCTCCACAACAGAAGGCTTTTGCACTGGCAAGGCAGAACCAACCGAGGCCTCAGGTTTTCACCATGACAGCCGCGGAGGCTGAGACCGATGAGCAAGTGATATCAGGTTATACTTAAACCCTTCTTTTATAATGCTTATGGTATATGCATGTGTTGCTTGTTTATCATTTAGCTAAGACATATTTCCTATGTACTAGGTGTTATCTTAATAGCCTCTCATCCAGCCCTATCTCTTTTTGATTCTGGAGCCACTCACTGCTTCATATCCCGAGGATTTGTAGAGAAACATTCTATTCATGTTGAATCTCTACCAAATTGCTTGAACATCACTACTGGGAGTGGAGTAGTGAGAACTTCTAGTGGCTGTCGGTCTTGCCCTATAGTAATTTATGGACACGAGTTGTTCACAGATTTTATGATAGTCGCATGCCAAACATCGATGCGATATTCGACATAGATTGAATAGGAAATTTCTATGCTACTATCGATTGTCACAAAAAAGAAAGTAGTGTTTGAAATCCCTGATCGTCCTGTGTTTGAATTCACGAGCAGAAACCGTTCACTTAGGCATCAAATTTCGGGCTAAGCCGAACGAAGTAATCATTGCATCAATGCAAGTTAATCCCGAGAAGCCTAGATTCGTTCGAGACTTTGGAGACGTATTTCCTGAAGATATTTTAGGATTACCGCCTGATCGAGCTCTGAAATTCACTATCGATCTTATGCCAAACACTCAACCTATTTCGAAGGCTCCTTATGTATGACTCCTGGTGAACTGGAAGAACTTCGGAAACAACTCGACGACCTGTTGCAGAAGGGATTGATACATCCCAGCATTTCTCCTTGGGATGCGCCAGTTCTTTGGTCAAGAAGAAGGATGGGTCAAGAAGGATGTGTGTAGATTATCGAGAACTGAATAAGGTAACCATAAAGAACAAGTACCCGCTACTGCGCATTGACGATATCTTCGATCAACTTGGAGGATCGCGAGTATTCTCTAAGCTGGATCTCCGAAGTGGTTATCATCAAGTGAAGGTCAGATGTGAAGACATCCCAAAGACGGCATTTCAGACCAAGTATGGGCACTACGAATTCATAGTCATGCCATTCGGTGTAACCAACACCCTAGTAGTATTCATGAACCTTATGAACTTGATCTTCTATGAGTTTTTAGATAAGTTCGTAGTGATCTTCATTGATGACATCTTAGTCTACTCGAAGAATGAAGAAGAGCATGTCGAGCACCTACGGATTATATTGGAGACCTTGCGACATCATCTGTTATATGCCAAGTACAACAAGTGTGAATTTTGGCTAGACTGAGTCGCCTTTCTTGGGCATGTGGTATCAAAAGACGGTATCGCTGTCAACCCAGAGAATGTCATTTCAGTCAGGATCTGGCCGACTCCTCGATCAGCTTCCGACATCAGGAGTTTCTTGGGATTGGCGGGTTACTACCGTGATTCATCAAGGATTTCTCAAAGATAGCCAAGCCCATGACTCGATTGATGAGGAAGGATATCAAGTGCATCTGGTCTGGGACTTATGAGCAAGCATTTGAAGAATTGAAGACGAAGCTGATGACTGCGCCAATGTTAGCTATACCAGATTTAACTGGAGGATTTGAAGTTTTCTGTGATGCATCTGGCAAGGGCCTTGGATGTGTTCTGCACCAGCATAGTCATGTAGTCGCATATGCTTCTAGGCGATTGAAGATTCTCGAGAATAATTATCCGACTCACGACTTGGAGCTAGCTACTGTCATCTTTACCTTGAAGATTTGGAGGCATTTCTTACTGAGTGAGAAAGTGAAAATATTCACTGATCACAAAAGTTTGAAATACATTTTCACCCAAAAAGAGTTGAATATGAGGCTGCACAGATGGTTAGAGCTGATGGCCGATTATGACATTGACCTCCAGTATCATCCAGGGAAGGTTAATGTCATACCCGATGCTTTGAGTGGACTGCCAGCAGTCATGACTCTTACAATTCAGTGGAGGCAACAGCAAGATCTGTAGGAGATGGGTATGGAAGTTATTTTACTTGGAGTCACATCATCGTTGATGAATATGCAGATTCAGTCGACGATTGTGGATCAGATTAAAACTGCTCAGTCTGGAGATGTAAAGCTGTAGAAGATCGAGAGCAAGTTGAAGCCGGACTTCAGACAGATTTTCTTATTCATGAGGATGGTTCCCTGAGATACGGCAGTAGGATTTGCATACCTTTGGGTGATATCAGAGAGGAGCTGATGAATGAAGCTCATATCTCTTCCTACTCCATTCATCCTGGCGGTACCAAGATGTACAAGGATCTTCGTCTGAACTTTTGGTGGCATGGAATGAAGAGAAGCATGGCTTGAAGTGTTGCCAAGTGTCTTATGTGTCAGCAAGTGAAGGCTGAACATCATCACATTGCTGGACTGCTTCAACCCATGCTGATTCCTGAGTAGAAATGGTAGCACATCACTATGGATTTCGTGACTGGACTACCTTGGAGTACTAAGCAGAATGATGCGAATTGGGTGATCGTTGACCGATTAACCAAATCATCACATTTCATACCCTTCCGAGGGAGACAATATATGGAAATACTTGCTAAGAAGTATATGGAGGTCATGACCTATCCTATACCTTTAAAACTTCTTTTTAGTATACGTTGTGATGTAATCGATGATTGTGCAGGAGATTGTTCGATTGCATGGAATTCCAGTAAGCATTGTCTATGAATGTGATACTAGATTCACATCTCAATTTTGGAAGAGTCTGTAATCTAGTTTGGGTACAAGTCTTAGTTTCAGCACTACGTACCACCCACAGACGGATGGCAAATTAGAGCGTACCATCTATATATTGGAGGACATGTTACGAGCTTGTATACTGGATTTCAAAGGCTCGTGGAAAGATCATTTACACCTGGTAGAGTTTGCCTAAAACAATAGCTACCAAGCCAGCATTGGCATGGCCCCATTTGCAGCACTCTATAGAAGGAAGTGTCGATCGCCGCTGAGCTGGGATGACATTGGTGATCGAGAATTATTGGGACCTGAGATGATTGTTGAAACAATGGATGTAGTGTGTAACATCAGAGACAAGCTACACATTGCACAAGACTAGTACCAGCATTGGGCTGATGCCAAGCATCGTCACTTGGAGTTTCAACCAGGAGATCATGTTTTTATAAAGATATCCCTAAACTGAGGAGTGATACGTTTTGGGAAGTGTGGAAAGCTCAGTAAAAGGTTTGTTAGACCATTTAATGTGTTAGGGCGAGTTAGAGAGGTAGATTATCGTCTTGATCTACTGCCATCATTGGAGGGAGTACATAACGTTTTCCAAGTTACCCAGCTGCGGCGTTATATCAGTGATCTTATGCATGCGGTTGATCATTCGGAGATCACAGTGCGACCAGATCTTACCTATGAGCAGCAGCCAGTACAGATTCTTGATCGACGTCAAAAGACTCTCGGGAATAGAGTCATTGATCTCGTAAGAATGATGTGGCATCGCGACTCACCTGGCGAATACACCTGGGAGCGAGAGGACGAGATGCGAAGATGTTACCCCTACCTTTTTCCTACACTGTAGAGAATTCCAGGGATGGAGTTTTCTAAGGAGGGTAGGAAGTAACAGCATGTATTTTTAGTCGTGTTTGATTGTTGTGTGCCTGTATTTAACTTCGATCGTCCGAGTATTTTTTCGTCTGTATATTCCTTTCTTCTACACGTCGACGCAATCACACATCTGTTTTTGGGATATTTTTCACCATAGTTAATACCATTAATATTACTATTAACCCTAACTAATTTTCATAACCCTAACCTAATCAATTTTCCTATACAGATCCAAGAAAATCGGATCCAACCCCCCTTTATTTCCATCTACATTGCAACTCCCAAATTACTCACCCTAATAAAACCAACCACAACCAATTAATTATGTTTCCCTTTCTCAGACAATACAACCCTCCCACTTAATACAAACAGCACACAATTACACACACACACACACACACACACACACACACACACACACACATGCATGGAGAGTGAGCCCAAACACAACACACCCATCAACTCTCTTATATCTTTCGTTGTTATAACCCAGGCCAAAAACAAAATCACTTTCATTGTTGTTTGCCTAAGCCACATTGAACTAACATAAATAACACCCCTCAACCTCCTGTTGCTATCACTGCGGTGTCGACGTCGACAACGCCCCAAAGCCCAGCGACACCCTTCGTCCTCTGCACATGCCGTGAGCCATGTGCATCCTCCCCGAATCACCCAGATCTGAAGATCCCTCTCCCCTTCTGCACGTGCGCCTCCCTCCTATTGGCTGCCCGTAACCCTGAATCGCCCAGCCACCCACCGCCGTCGCCTGTCCATCATGCCCTGCCGTCCAGAGAGTCGCCAGCCACCCCGAATCTCCCAGCTACCCGTCGCCACTGCCTGTCCATCATGCCTTCCGTCCGGAGAGCGGCCCGTAACCCTGAATTGCCCAGCCCTGTGCCCAGCCACCCGCCGCCGCCGCCTGTCCACCGCGCCCCGCTGTCCGGAGAGCCACGTGCCGCCAGATCACCGTGCATGGCCACCCTCCACCCTGCTGAGCCTGTGCCCCCTCGATCCCTCTGCAATGCAAAAAAGAAAAGAAAAAAACAAAAGAAGAAGGAACGACAGAGAGAGAGAGAGAGAGAGAGAGAGAGAGAGAGAGAGAGAGAGAGAGAGAGAGAGAGAGAGAGAGAGAGGTTGTGAAGAGGTGAGTTAGTTTAGAGTTATATATAAAGTTATTAATAGTTGTTAGTTAATTTTAGTTAATGTTGATTAAGTTAAGTAATTTTATGCTATAGTTATAGTTTTTCTTAGCAATTATAAATTATTTTCAGTTTCGGTCAGTTTGATGGATGACACCTTTGGGATCCCAATTAATTATAGTCTTTCAACTTGCTCTCTACTGTAGTGTCCCTTGTCAAAAACACAACTGTTTTGGCATGCACGACAAGCCTCCTCCATAGTCTAGCAGGATTAATATTGTGTATAGCCTGATCATTAACAACATGATCCTTCAAAGTAGCCCCTATTGAATGGGAACACTCTCCATGCTCATATTGATCCACCTGGAGTGTTGCAGAATTCATAGGGCTCTTCGCAGAGTCACTTTCACTTGGCCCCTTCGCAGAATTCATAGGGATGTTGTAAATATTGGAGGTAGTGCTTGGCTTATCAGAGGAGATTTTAACTGTATTCGATTTTCCAAGGAGAAGGCAGGTGGCAGGAGGTGCGACGACAGTATCCTTGATGAGTTTAATACTTGTATTCAGAATTGCAACCTAATGGACCTGAAAATCGTTGGAAGGCCTCTTAGTTGGTGCAATAAAAGAATCAGTTCAAGGAGAATTGCTGCAAGGCTGGACAGAACTCTCTGCAATTCTAGGTGGCTGGACTTGTTTCCGGAGACATTTGTGGAATACTTGGACCCTTCAACAAGCGACCACTCCCCTATGGTGATCAAACTTCTCTCTATGGTCAGATCTTATCCCAAACCTTTTAGGTTTTTCAATGATTAGGTTAAATGGCAGGGCTATAGTGATTTGGTTAGCTCGGCCTGGGATCAACATTTTGAGGGCTCTCCTATGTGCAGAATGGTTACTAAATTGCAATCTCTGAAGACCAAATTAAAAAACTGGGCACACATTCATTACAGGGAGATGGACATTTCTACATGTCGCAATAAACTGGAAGAGGTTCGATGTTCCTCTTCTCTACATTCTAAAGAAGCCTTACAAATTCAGGAGCAGGAGTTGTCTAATAAGTTGGCTAGTCTTTTGGAGATGGAAGAAGGCATGTTGCGTCAAAAAAGTAGACAAAACTGGCTGAGTTTGGGGGATAAGAATTCTAAGTTCTTCTATACAGCTGTTAAAGCCAGGCAGAGTCATAATAACTTGAGCCATTTGATTGATGCTGAGGGGAGTGGCAACACATCCTATGAGGATCTCAGGTCCTCTGCCCCAGATTTTTACGTGGCTCTTTATTCCCAATCTACTTACTGGAATGTTTTTCCAAAGGTGGCACCTAAACGTTTATTAACTCCTGAGGCTGCATCTTGGTTGGAGAGACAGGTTTCTAAAGAGGAGATTAAGGAAGCTGTTTTCCAAATAGGGGCGGATAAATCCCCTGGTCCAGATGGCTTCAATGGCTTCTTTTATCAGCACAGCTGGAGCGTTATTGGTAACGATGTCTCTGAAGCCATAAATTCCTTTTTTCGTTCAAGCTCTTTACTGCACCCAATAAATCACACTAATCTCACTTTGGTGCCCAAAAATTCAAATGCCTCTAGTCTTTGTGATTATAGACCAATTGCTTGTTGCAACGTCCTCTACAAAGTGATTAGTAAAATCCTTTGTAATCGGCTGAAAGAAGTCATCCATGAATTAATTTCGCCTAATCAATCTGCATTTCTTAAGGGGAGGCTTCTTTCAGACTGCGCCTTATTGGCACATGAACAGATTAGGGATTTCAGTAACCCTATGGGTTCCAGAGCATGTCTCAAATTGGATTTAAGGAAGGCATTTGACAGTGTTAACAGAGAATTCATTTATTATATGCTTCATCGTATGGGTTTTAGCAGAAAATTTATTTCATGGATTAAAGAATGCATATCTACTCCAACATTCTCTGTTATGATAAATGGATCACCTGTTTGTTATTTTAAAGGTAACAGAGGACTTAGGCAGGGGGACCCTCCATCTCCGTACCTGTTTGTCATTACTATGGAGGTCTTCTCATTATTGATTGATAAAGCAATTGTTGCTTGTAGCATTCAGCCATTACGACGTACAGGGGCTATTAGCCACCTCCTTTTCGCTGATGATTTACTTTTATTCTGCCGAGCAAATAAGAATTCTTTTGGTGGCCTCAAGATGTTATTGGCAGATTTCACTAATCTAACAGACTTGCAGATAAATTGGGATAAAAGCATGTCCGTTTTTAGTAAAGGAACCAAACACCCATCTGTTCTGTCTGACATGCTTGGTATCAAGATGGGCTCCTCTTTTACAACATATCTTGGCCTTCCGCTCTCCACAAGATATCCTAAGCCTTCATTGTATAGCAGACTGGTTGATAAATGTAAGAAGAGACTAATGGGTTGGACTTCTTCATCTCTATCTCTATCTGGTCGGATTGAACTAGTCAGGTCTGTCATATATGGTATGGTCACCTTCTGGCTTCTGGTCTACCGTATCCCTAAATCTATTTTGCGCTCCATCACATCAGCATGTAGGAAATTTATTTGGGGAGCATCACGTGTTTGGGCCTGGGAAGATGTATGTACTCCTAAAGAGGAAGGGGGTGTGGGCTTGAGACTACTTCTAGATCTCAATCATGCGACAGGTGTTCGGTTAACATGGTGCATGCTATCTACTGAGGGGCTTTGGGCTACCTATATGCGTCGCACCTACAAAGACTCGAATAATTTCTTTTCTACTAAGGGTAAACTCATTCAATCTGGCTCTTGGAAGTTCATGTTACATTGCAGGTTGTATTCCAAAAAGCTAATTAGGAGGCAGGTGAATGACGACACCTCCACCTCATTTTCGTATGACAACTGGTTACCATGTGGACCCCTTAGTGATCTCTATGACATGCCAAGTGAGGGAAGATCAAAGAAGGTATCCGATTATTTGTTTGGCTCGACTTGGAGTCCTAACTCTGAAATAGACTCTGTTCGGCCAATCTTGCCGCAAATAACACTCAATTCTCGGCCTCATGCATGGATTTGGGCACCTGGTTCAAAATTTTCTTTCAGGGAGGCTTGGGAAGGTACACGTCACCGGGGTACTATTTTTCGCTACTCTAAACTTATCTGGTTCCCGAACCATATGCCGAAAATGTCATTAACACTCCTTAGATCCTTTCATGGTAAACTCCTTACAAAGGATCTGCTGCTTCATTGGGGCATAGCTACTAACACCAGCCGCGTTTTATGCGAGGATAGTATTGAAGATAGTATAGACCATTTGTTCTTTGAATGTAGCTATGCTAATTACATTTTGAGCAGGAGCCTCCTTAAAATGGGTGTATCAGACCCCATTGAGCCTCTCCTCTCTGCAGTTGGGGACTACTATCTAGTCCACTTTTCCAAGAAGAATACTATTAGCTTGCTTGCCAGAATAGCCCTTTCTGCGATTGTATGGCACATTTGGAAGGAAAGGAATATGCGAGTTTTTGAAGACAAGAGGAAGCCACAGACCATTCTATTTGAGGAGATTACAGCAGATATCAGAACAATTCTCAGAGACCAGGATCGTGAAGCTCCTGACACAGCTCAAGCTATGGAGAACTGGGAGTTTAGAGATGCAGGCTAATATAGTTTTCAATGATTGCTATTCTTCATTGTGTACATTTTAGAAGGAGAGGAATGATTGTTCGTAGAGAGTGACGGCGCTTGTGCCCTCTCCTCTCTCTAACATTTTGCACCTCTCTGTTTCATTGTACATTTTTCATTATCAAATATAGAAAACCACTAACTTATCATATATATATATATATATATATATATATATATATATATATATATATATATACTAGTCATACCCCGTGCCCGTGGGCACGGTTCATTTAAGATTTCCCCCGTAAAATTTTTGTTTCCTAAATAATTATTTCCATAGCTAAAATTTAAAAAAACAACAAATTAGCGTAAAAATATTTTGCGGCACGTGCGTCTTTGGCGTGAGCGTCTTCGACGCGGAACAACAAATTCGTCACATGCGCCTTCGACACTGAGTAGTAAATTCGGCACGGGTGCCTTCGGCGCGGAACAACAAATTATCGTAGAACAACAAATTCGACGTCAGCGTCTTCGGCGCGGAAAAACAAATTAATGTAAAAAAATTTAAGAAAATTGAATAAGAAACAACAACTCATACCCACTCAATGAACCGTGCCCACGCCGCGACGTGGGGGCCTTCGACGCGGACCCGTGCACTCAGGCACGGTTCATTTAAGATATCCCCTCAAAATGTTTGTTCTCCCCAAAAATTATTTCACCCTCCAAAATTTAAACGAACGAAAAATTAGCTTCGGTGCAGACCCGTGCCCTCGAGCACAGTTCATTTAAGATATCCCCTCAAAATTTTTGTTCTCCCCAAAAATTATTTCCCCTTTCAAAATTTAAACGAACAAAAATTTAGCTTCAGGTGACTTCTGGTGTGGAGAAAAAAATTTAACCCGGACCAAAAGACAAATGCATGAAAATGAACAGGAGTTTGCATATGAGCTACTTTATTCTGCGTGAACCGCTAGCAAGTTTCACACTTCTATACTAACTCTTTAGCATCTTTCAGCGTTCATTAGCCAATAAATGACTTACCAATGTGCATTATGGGTGATAACATTAATCCTTGCTTCCTAATTCGTCCTATAACTACATTCTTTGATTTCCCTCAACTTGTAATTTTCTCCTCAAAAGTCAAATGTTTTAAGGATACATCTGAATTTTCTTTAAAGAGCATCGAAGTAGCATTCTACTTGGCTTCCACCAAGCTATCTACGTGTACATCATAGCCTTCCAAGCTATATACTTGGCTTATTTTTTTAGGGAAATTCTTAATGCTCGTACATTAATTTGAATAATAACAGTGTTTCCAAGCTATGATTGATGCATGCTGCCATCCAATCCACATGTACAGAATCAAAAACCAAGCCCTAAATTTTGTTCACAACTTCATATAGCTGCATCCAAACACAAAAATAACCATGATAAGCCCTAAAAATGCAGCTTACCCTTATGCAAATGTAGTGAGTACGTACGCAGGTCGACACATCAAGTGCAGCTCGCGTACGAAAGCATCGAAAATACGCATGACATTGTACCGCGACTGTACGCACCAATTCCCTCTCCGAATCTGCACCATTCGATCCATTCACCCCATTATTACTCCGTTTTCTACATTCTAGTCTATAGCCCCATGTTGTAAAACCAATTTATTTTTAAGTCTGGAGGGGACCCAATGAATAAATCAAACGGCGGGAATGGGTAGGGATGTAATTTGTATTCTCATAGACATCCCACCGTGATCATCACACAGGCAGGCAGGCAACGGCTGGCATTGACAGCTCATTGCTCTTTTTGCAATGTTTTAATACAATTGTTTTGCCGCAGATCAAGTAGCTGTCAATGACAGCCTGTCATCATTAAAAAATTGAAGTGACGGTTCGTTTTCTCATTTGAAGCGACAATTGCTTTGGAACAGAGCAATGAGCTGGCTTTATCATTTGACAGCATTCCTTTCCAAGGCAATATACGTTTTCTCTCCAAATTTTTTACAAACTTCCATCTAAACCGTTCATTCTCCAAGATTAAATCCTGGCCGTCTTTTATATACCCCTTTGTCCTAGTCAGCTTGTCCTAGTCAGCCCTAGGATTCAAAAAACTCTGTCAAATGTAATATAGATATATATATCTTCAAATGAGAACATTTCGCACCGTGCGAAAATGTTTTTAGTTTTTTTGCATTTTTTTCAAAAATACTTTTGTCCACCCTCATTATATGTTGTTATACCCCCTCAAAAAATAATCGTTGAGAAATAATGTCATTTGGCCTTTGATCAAGGCATTTCATCAAATTCGCACGTTTTGAGACCGTTAAATTTGTAACGGGTGGATCGGTGCTCTAATCCCCAACGGGTTCACCCATTATTTTCCCTGGGGTATATAATTGTATGGAGTAAACAACAAAAAAAAATTTTGAAAAAAAAATTTCAAAAAATTTAAAAAAAAGTAACATGTCAGACTATAAGATCTCTATGGTCGATAGCGCAACAACAGACTATAAGACCGACCTCCACGATACCGGAGCAGTGCCCAAACTGAACACATGCACCGTGGTAGATCACCGCATGTCTATATCACATGCATAGTCGTTATCGCAGTAACCTGTCAGCACCTTTTCGTTAACTCTCCCATAAAGGACCCCGACACTTGCTGTGCTTCGTAGATATCTCAGAATCCACTTGACGGCCTGCCAATACTCCTTGCTAGGATTAGCCATGTCTCTGCTAACCACTCCTATGGCCTGTGCAATATCGGGACGCATGCAAACCATCGCATACATCAAGCTTCCCACTGCACTCGTATATGGCACCTGAGACATGTAAGTCTTCTCCTCATCGGTGCTTGTCGACTGACTCGCCCACAGCTGAAAATGATCTACCAGAGGTGTTGTCACGGGCTTCGCACTATCCATCCCAAACCGGGCTAGTACCTTCTGAATGTACCCCTTCTGTGACAATCTAAGCTCTGCTTCTTTCGATCTCTAACAATCTCCATTCCGAGAATCTTCTTAACGGGCCCCAAATCATTCATGTCGAATTCTTGCCCTAGTTTCTTCTTCAGCTTCTTTGCCTCCGACATGCTCTTAGAAGCAATTAGCATGTCATCTACATAGAGCAACAAATAAATCTTTAAGCCATTCTCAAGTGTGCGAACATACACACATTGATCCTTGATGTTCCTCTCAAAGCCTACTCTCATCATGAAGCTATCGAATCATTTGTACCACTGCTTGGGTGACTGCTTCAACCCGTACAATGATTTCTTTAACCTGCACACAAAAGTCTATTTCCCTTCAACTCTGAACCCTTCAGGCTGCTGCATATAGATTTCCTCATCAAGATCTCCATGTAGAAAGGCGGTCTTCACATCGAGTTTTTCCAACTCCATGTCCATGCTCGCAACAAGCGCCAATAACACATGAATGAACGTGTGATGCACAACTGATGAGAATATCTCGTTGTAGTCTTTAACCTTCCGTTGTGAAAATCCCTTGGCAACCAACCTTGCCATGTACCTGACATTGTTCACATCTTGAGTTGAACCTTCTTTGACTTTGTATATCCAACAACAACCAATAGCATGTTTCTCACAAGGTAACAACACTAAATCCCAAGTGTCGTTCCGGTGAAAAATCCTAAGTGTCGTTTTGGTGAAGGGACTCCATCTCCTCCTCCATAGCTCCTTGCCACTGCGCGACATCTCCCAAGACTATGGCTCCACCATATATTGATGGCTCCTTGTGTGCTAGGTTGAATGCATAAGATGCCATATCATCGAAAGAATAACCTGCATAATACCATGCTCCCAATCTTTCTGGCACTTTCTTCACCCTCTTCGATCTCTGCATTCCATCACCACCTGCATAAGTGTCAACGCGTACCTGAGATGTACTGGGTGTCTGCACATGGTCCTCAGTATGGACCTCATCATCTCCCTCAACTGGAGCATCGACCATCAACTCTTTGCCTGGTCGCTGAGTGGTCTGAACCGAAAGACCAACCCCCTCCGGGGAAATCTCCTCTGCTTACGTGTCATGTTTTGAGTGAGAATGCTCTGCCCTGAGCATTTCATCTTCATCAAAGGTGACATGTCCACTCACTATCGCTTTCTGACCCTCTGGATCCCACAAACTATATCCATTGACACCGTGGCCATATCCAAGAAAGACACACTTCTTTGCTCTTGCATCCAACTTGTCGCCCCTCTCATGCATGTATGCCGGGCAACCCACAATGTGTAAGTACGAGTAATCTCCAGCTTCACCACTCCACATCTCCTCAAGGATCTTGTAGCTAATCGCTACTGAAGGAACTCTGTTCATAATGTGCATAGCAGTAGAGAGTATCTCTCCCTAGAATTCCTTTTCCAAACTGGCTGAGTACCATAAACACCGCACTCTCTCCAACAATGTCCGATTCATCCGCTCTACCACACCATTTGACTGCAGATCATCGGGTGTGCTAAAGTGTCTGCAGATCCCATGGAGTATGCAGAAATTTCTAAACTCCCTCACGGTAAACTCACCTCCATTGTCAGATCTAAGCACCTTGACGTGCCTTTCGGTTTAACTTCTCTACCATGGTCTTCCACTCTCGAAAAATATCAAAAGACTGGTCATTTGACTTCATCACGTACATCCAGACTATGCGAGAGTAGTCATCAATAAACAAGACAAAGTACTTAGCTCACCCTTTTGACGGCACTGGGCACGGTCCCCACACAGCGATGTGTACATAGTTAAGTGGTCCTTTGCTAGTATGCTTTCTCGTGTTAAACTGCAGCTTTGTCTTCTTACCATACACACAGGAATCACAGAATTCTACACTCTCATTCGAGGCTTCAATTAGTTTTCTTCTTCAGAGTACATCAAGCATTTTGTCACACGGATGACCCAAACGATAATGCCATAACTTGGAGGAATCTTCGAAAACTGCGCTCGTAGTGCTTACTTCTGCTTCACCTTCAACTGTGGTATCTTGAAGGGCCTATAGGTTTTCAACCTTCTTTCCCTTCATTACAACCATGGTTCCTTTCGAAACTCGATGTTGATCTTTTTCAAAGACCGACTTACATACGGCATTGTCCAATACGCCTATGGAGATTAGGCTCTTCCGCAAATCTAGGACATGCCTCACATCGGCAAGTGTACACACTATGCCGTCATGCATCTTTATCTGAACGGTTCCAATACTTGCAGTTCTACACACTACATTGTTTCCAATGAGGATTGAGCCTCCATCTTGCTTGGAACGGTATGTCGTGAACCAACTCCTATGAGGATTCATATGATACGAGCATCCACTGTTCATAAGCCATGCCATGTTGGCATCAACTACAATCTCCGCAGCAAAAATCTTGGTATCTCTACCTTCATCATGGACCTGCTCACCATCAATCCCTAAAGATGCCGAACCGGAATCCTTCTCGGTTTCCTTTCCTTTCTTCCTATTCTTGATAGGACAATGATTCGAATAATGACCCTTCTTGTGGCAATTGTAGCATGTGATGTTCATAAACCTATCCTACGAATGTCTTGACTTGGAGCGGTCATTATTCTTCCTGAAGCCTCCTCTCCTTTCATATTGACCACTCACATGCAATGCCTCCTTGCGGTTACTCACATGATCTCTACCTTGAACCTTGCCACATAGTTGCTCTGTGTGAAGCGCTGCCTTCACCTCTTCCATGGTGAGAGTAGTCCGGTTGTAAATCATCGATCGAACAAACTGATTACACTCTTCAGGCAATGAGCACAACAAGATAGTCGCTTGTTGTTCATCTTCAATCTTCACATCCATACCACGTAACTCTAGCACAATCCTATTCAATTCATCCATGTGGCCCTTCACCGCTGATCCAGAATTCATTTTGAGAGTATACAGCTGCTAAAGCAAATAAAGGTGACTCATGAAGGATTTCTTCATATAGAATCCATCAAGCTTCTTCCACATATCAGATGTCGTTGCCTCATCCAGGACTTCCCTCAAAACATTATCTGATAACGACAACTGAATCGCGCTATACTTCCTCTCCATCTCTGCCCTAGCGGATGGAGTCACCTCCTTATCGATATCCGATACATCGAATACAATCTGGTAACACCCCGTCTGCATAAGAATATTCTTCACCTTCGTCTGCCAGATCTGAAAATCATTCCAGCCGGTGAGTTCTCAATGTTCAATGTTGCCAAAGACACCATCTTTCCTTCATCACTAACTTCCTTTGCAATAAAACGACAAGCTTTGATACCACTTGTTGGGGGATTTGGTGTGAAAAAATCGAAACGCCTTGGTATCAATGCGGAAACCAACCCTAATAAAGTGATCAGAAATATAGAGCTAGCAAAAATCTTATCCTAATGACCCAACAAAATTTCAATTGACATTGCAATAGAAAGCATCAAACGAATCACAACAACAAATAAATCAATTACAGACATGGTAGAATTTACCCTGGTTCGGTTGTAAACAACCTACGTACAACAATCCAATCCGAGACGATTCCACTAGTAGAGAGATCCAAACATTAGGGTTACAAAATGCTCCCTCACACATAAGTAATAACTTGTCAAGGGAACAATCCCTCACGAATCCACCCAAGAGGAAGAAATCAATGGAAGAAGAAGAGAAAGAAAACCAAACCTTTCTCTGAAGAACACAAACCTAAAACTCTCTCCAATCTCCAATAGGGGTAAAAAGAGGCTCTCTCAAACTCAATGGAGGCTTACAAAACTCAATAGAGGCTTAACCTAATCTAAAACAATAGATAGGTTAAATAAAAACCCAAAACAATGGGAAAAAACCGCATTCAACCGTGCATCTCTCGCATGGGCCCGCACCGAAGCGGCCCGAGTTAGGTGCCTGCTCGATCGAGCTCGATCGAGCGAGCATGTCCAAGGTGGAGTCGAGTCGACTCGGTCGAGTAGCCTAGCTACTTGGCCCGAGTGTCAGTAGCCCTCTTCAAATGGAAATCCCTCGGGCTGCTCAGTCAAACAAATCCTTCATGCTGCTCGATCGAGTAGCCTCCTACTCGACCGAGTAAGAGTCACCCGAGTCGGAGGGAAAAACATCCCCAGCCCTCTACCTACTCGGTCTGTCAGAGACGTCATGCTGCTCGGTTGAGGAGCTTGCTGCTCGACCGAGCAGCCTCCTACTCGACCGAGTCACCTGGGAAAATCATCCACGGGATTTGAATCACAAAAAACAACAATCTACCTTGATTCAAATCTCATCACCAATGACTCCAGCTGCTCCACGCTGCGCACCACGACCCTCTCTCTAGAAACATCATTGTCCCGAAAAACACGCCCTCCAGCGCCACCTAAGACAACAAAGAAACCAGCTCCATGAAAACTTGGAGCTTGACGACATGAACTGGCTTGGTAAACATGTCTGCAGGGTTCAAATCAGTCGGGATCTTCTGAAGCTCTATCTCCTTCTTCTCCAACTCAAGGAAGGAATCACGCACCTCAATATGCTTCGTCCTCAAACTATATGCCTGGTGCTTTGCCACATGAATGGCACTCTGGCTGTCACAAAGAACATGTGACGAACTCTGTGGCACCCCAAATCTCTCAGCAAACTCCTCAAATACTTGGCCTTCTTCACAACTTCCACCGCTGCAATCAACTCTGCCTCTGTGGTCGATAGCTCCACCACAGACTGTAAGACCGACCTCCACGATACCGTGGCAGTGCCCAAACTGAACACATACCCCATGGTAGATCTCCGCCTGTCTCTATCAGCTACGTAGTCGCTATCATAGTAACCTGTCAGCGCCTTTCTGTCACCTCTCCTATAGAGGACCCCGACACTAGCTGTGCCTCGCAGATATCTCAGAATCCACTTGACGGCTTGCCAATGCTCCTTGCCAGGATTAGCCATGTATCTGCTAACCACTCCCACATCCTGTGCAATATCTGGACACGTGCATTCCATTGCATACATCAAACTTCCCACTGCACTCGCATATGGCACCTGAGACATGTAAGTCTTCTCCTCATCGGTGCTTGGCGACTGACTCGCCGACAGCTGAAAATGAGCTCCCAGAGGTGTTGTCACGGGCTTTGCACTATCCATCCCAAACTGGGCTAGTACCTTCTAAATGTATCCCTTCTGTGACAATCTAAGCTCATGCTTCTTTCGATCGTGAACAATCTCCATTCCGAGAATCTTCTTAGCAGGACCCAAATCCTTCATGTCGAATTCTTGTCCTAGCTTCTCCTTCAGTTTCTTCGCCTCCGACATGCTATTTGAAGCAATTAGCATGTCATCCACATAGAGCAGCAAATAAATCTTTAAGCCATTCTCAAGTGTGTGAACATACACACATTGATCCTTGATGCTCCTCTCGAAGCCTACTCCCATCATGAAGCTATCGAATCGTTTGTACCACTACCTGGGTGATTGCTTCAACCCGTAGAATGATTACTTCAACCTGCACACCAAATTCTATTTTCCTTCAACTCTAAACCCTTCAAGCTGCTGCATATAGATTTCCTCATCAAGGTCTCCATGCAAAAAGGCGGTCTTCACATCGAGTTGTTCCAACTCCATGTCCATGCTCGCAACAAGCGCCAATAACACACGAATGGACATGAGACGCACGACTGGTGAGAATATCTCGTTGTCGTCTTCACCCTTCCGATGTGCAAATCCCTCGGCAACTAACCTTGCCTTGTACCTGACATTGTTCCCATCTTGAGTTGAACCTTCTTTGACTTTGTATATCCAGCGACAACCAATAGCATGTTTCTCACTAGGTAACTGCACCAAATCCCAAGTGTCATACCGGTGAAGGGACTCCATCTCCTCCTCCATAGCTCCTTGACACTGAACGACATCTCCCGAGACTATGGCTCCACCATATGTCGCTGGCTCCTCGTGCTCTAGGTTGAGTGCATAAGACGCCATATCATCGAAAGAATAACCTGCATAATCCCATGCTCCCAATCTTCCTGGCACTTTCTTCACCCTCTTCGATCTCCGCGTTCCATCATAACCTGCATAAGTGTCAACGTGTACCTGAGATGTACCGGGTGTCTGCACATGGTCCTCAACATGGACCTCATCATCTCCCTCAACTGGAGCATCGACCATCAACTCTTTGTCTGGTTGCTGAGTGGGCTAGACCGAAAGACTAATCCCCTCTGGTGAAATCTCCTCTGCTGACGTGTCATGTTTTGAGTGAGAATGCTCCGCCCTGAGCATTGCATCCTCATCAAAGGTGGCATGTCAGCTCACTATCGCTTTCTGACCTTCTGGATCCCGCAAATGATATCCCTTGATGTCGTGGCCATGTCCAAGAAAGACACACTTCTTTGCTCCTGGATCCAACTTGTCGCCCCTCTCATGCACGTATGTCGGGCAACCCACAATACGCAAGTACGAGTAATCTCCAGCTTCACCACTCCGCATCTCCTCAGGGATCTTGTTGCCAATCGCTACTGAAGGAACTGTGTTCACAATATGCACAGGAGTCGATAGTATCTCTCTCCAGAATTCCTTTCCCAAACTGGCTGAGTGCCTCAAACACTGTACTCTCTCCATCAATGTCTGATTCATCTGCTATACCACACCATTCGACTGCGGATCACCGGGTGTGCTAAAGTGTCTGCGGATCCCATGGAGTATGCAGAAATTTCTAAACTCCCTCGAGGTAAACTCACCTCCATTGTTAGGTCTAAGCACCTTCACGTGCCTTCCAGTTTGCTTGTCCACCATGGTCTTCCACTCTCGAAACATATCAAAAGTTTGGTCCTTTGACTTCATCAAGTACATCTAGCCTTTGCGAGAGTAGTCATCAATAAACAAGACAAAGTACTTAGCTCCCCTCTTAACGGCACTGGGCACGGTCCCCACACATCGATGTGTACATAGTCAAGTGGTCCTTTGCTAGTATGATTCCACGTGTTAAACTGCAGCCTTGTCTTCTTACCATACACACAGGATTTGCAGAATTCCACACTCTCATTCGAGGCTTCAATTAGGTTTCTTCTTCGGAGTACATCAAGTGTTTTATCACACAGATGACCCAAACGATAATGCCATAACTTGGCAGAATCTTCGAAAACTACGCTCGTAGTGCTTACGTCTGCTTCACCTTCAACTGTGGTACCTTGAAGGGCATATAGGTTTCCAACCTTCTTTTCCTTCATCACAACCATGGCTCCTTTCGAAACTCTAAGTTGATCTTTTTCAAAGAACGACTTACATCCGGCATTGTCCAGTACGCCTATGGAGATTGGGCTCTTCCGCAAATCTGGAACATGCCTCACATCTGCAAGTGTATGCGCTATGCCGTCATGCATCTTTATCCGAACGGTTGCAATACCCGCAGTTCTACACACTGCATTGTTTCCCATGAGGATTGAGCCTCCATCTTGCTTGGAACGGTATGTCACGAACCAACTCCTATGGGGAGTCATATGATACAAGCATCCACTGTCCATGAGCCATGCCATGTTGGCATCACCTACAATCCCCACAACAAAAATCTCGGTATCTATACCTGCATCATGGACCTGCTCACCATCAATCCCTAAAGATGCCGGACCAAAATCCTTCTCGGTTTCATTTCTTTTCTTCCTATTCTTGATAGGACAATGATTCGAATAATGACCCTTCTTATGGCAATTGTAGCATGTGATGTTCGTAAACCTATCTTTCCAATGTCTCGACTTGGAGCGGTCATTATTCTTCCTGAATCCTCCTCTCCTTTCATGTCGACCCCTCACATGCAATGCCTCCTTGCGGTTACTCACATGATCTCTACCTTGAACCTTGCCACATAGTTGCTCTCTGTTAGGTGCTGCCTTCACCTCTTCCACGATGAGAGTAGTCCGGTTGTAAATCATCGACCAAACTAACTGATTACACTCTTCAGGCAATGAGCACAACAAGATAACCACATGTTGTTCATCTTCAATCTTCACATCCATACCACGTAACTCTTGTACAATCCTGTTCAATTCATCCATGTGGTCCTTCACTGCTGATCTAGACTTCATTTTGAGAGTATACAGCTGCTAAAGCGAATAAAGGTGACTCTTGAAGGATTTCTTCATATAGAATCCCTCAAGATTCTTCCACATATCAGATGCCGTTGCCTCATCCAGGACTTCCCTCAGAACATTATCTGATAACGACAACTGAATCGCGTTGTACGACTTCCTCTCCATCTCTGCCCTAGCAGATGCAGTCACCTCCTTATCGATATTCGATACATCGAATACGATCTGGTAACACCCCGTCTGCATAAGAACATTCTTCACCTTCATCTGCCAGATCCGAAAATCCTTCCTGCCGGTGAACTTCTCAATGTTCAACGTTGCCAAAGACACCATCTTTTCTTCGCCACCAACTTCCTTTGCAATAAAACGACTAGCTTTAATACCACTTGTTGGAGGATTTGGTGTGAAAAAACCTAAACACCTTGGGATCAATGAGGAAACCAACCCTAATAAACTGATCAGGAATATCGAGCTACCAAAAATCTAATCCCAATGACCCAACAAAATTCCCAACTGACAATGTAATAGAAAGCAGCAAACGAATCACAGCAACAAATAAATCAATCGCAGGCACAGTAGAATTTACCTTGGTTCGGTTTGTAAACAACCTACATCCAGCAATCCAATCCGAGAAGATTCCACTAGTAGAGAGATCAAAACAATTAGGGTTACAAAACGCTGCCTCACATGTGAGTAATAACTTGTCAATGAAACAAGTTCGCACGAATCCACTTAAGAGGAAGAAAACAATGGAAGAAGAATAGAAAGAAAACCAAACCTTTCCTAAAGAACACAAACCCTAAAACTTTCTCCAATCTCCAATGGGGTAGCAAGAGGCTCTCTCAAACTCATGGGAGCTCTCAAAACTCAATAGAGGCTTCACCTAATCTAAAACAATAGATAGGTTAAATACAAACCCAAAACAATGGGAAAAAACCGCATCCA
>JAULAV010002159.1:0-25002 GCA_030789695.1 Scilla litardierei | reverse complement strand
GACCCCTCGGTAGCAACAACAGTTATACCAACAGCAACAACAACCTTAGCAGCAGATGTATCAGTAGTACCCCCCCCAGAAATCAGCAGCCCCTGCCACAGCAGCAACCATATAACCAACAACGGGTAGTCTCTCTGGTCGAGAATCTCTTGACCCAATATATATCAAACCAGGAGAAGATTAACCTACAGCTGCAGATTGGGCAGAAGACTGTGGTCGATCAAGTGACCCAGCTGGGGTTGCAAGTGGCCAATCTTCAGAAGACGCAGGGGCAATTGTCGGGTCAGCCGGAGGTCAACCCCAGGGGACCCAATCAAACATTAGCCTTGACGCATGATCATGTAAATGTCTCGGCAATAGTCTTGAGGAGCGGCACACAGATTCCGACGAGGGAGACCGCTAAAGAACCTGAAGCTCCATTGGTCGATGGGAGACCAAATCTAAAAGCAAATGACGATGGAGCTTTGGCATCAAACACCATGACTCCGGAGGGAGTTTCTGAAGAAGAAGAAGAATGAGGAGGGCAACTCGAGGGTCTTCAAGCCTGCGGTGTCATTCCCACAAAGGCTTGCCAAGGCAAAAATAGATGAGAAGTACGGCAAGTTTTTCGAAATGGTGAAAGACTTGAGTTTGCAAATCCCCTTCCTGGAGGCTATATAGACCATCCCTTCATATGCAAAATTTCTGAAGGATTTGGTAACAAAGGGTACAAGGAAAGAGAAAGTCGTCCTAATGGCGGAGTGCAACGCTCTGATTCAACGAGCGAATCTACCAAAGCTTAAGGACCCCGGGAGTTTTTCTATCCCATGCTCGATAGGGGAGGTGAAGATCAATCGGGCGCTTGTCGATCTAGGTGCAAGTGAGTCTAATGCCTCTATCGCTGTATAAAAGGATAAATCTGGGTGAGCTTGAACCCATCGGAATGACTCTGCATTTGGCAGACAGATCAGTTAAGTACCTGGTGGGGGTGGTGGATGACTTGCCGGTGAACGTCAGTGGCGTGCACGTGCCTGTGGATTTCGTAGTCATGGACATGCTCGAGGACAATCACACACCGATTATCCTCGGGAGACCCTTTATGGAAACCGTGGGCGTCCTCATTAACGTCAAGAATGGGAAGGTATCCCTGAATGTGGGAGACCAGAAAGTCGAGTTTGACCTGGCTTTATCGATGAAGTTTCCGCAGGAGGAACAAAGATGCAACCTACTGGAGGTTGAGCAAGAGAGAGTTGTTGAGGCAGAATCTCGGGAAGTTCTTTCAAGGAACCCCCCATATGACTTGGATGGCCTCGAGGAGCACCATGGGCAAAGAAGAAAGGAAGTCGCTGATGAGGTATGTGTCTCCAGGACGACTCCCCCCGGATTTGAGAAGGTTGCTCTGACAAAGAGCAAAGAAAAGAGTCCTTGGGGCTCACAGCTGACTAAGTTCGGATCCTGTGAAGAGTGGCGGTTGATGCCAGCATGAGGGAAAAGCCCCCAGACATCATCAGCGGGAGAATCGTTGAGACAATTCACCTTTCACCTCTGTCAACACCAAGAGCCACTGCCCCAAAAGCTGAAAGGATGCCGATTATTGGGCATCACCCGCACCAACCCCCCTGAAAATCATATATCGGGAGTCGAGAAAACGACTATAAACAACAGCGCTTCATGGGAGGCAACCCATGTTCTGAACTCTTGTCGTTGTTTATGGATTAGTTTACTAATTTTCTCGAATAACTTTTAATATGGGATTTTTCTTTGGGGGACTTAGATGATTTTTTGTATCTATTCAGGAAATTGCCCCCACCTGATCGGTTCATGCATCAACCAAGCGGGTGGCCAGCATCTGAAGATGGCCAGTATGAGCACGTGATTGAACCAATCGGGTGGCACATGCGGCTGATCGGGTCGCTGACCGGGTGGAGAGTACAGAGCTCTTGGGAATTTTGGTGTTAAATCAACCAATCGGTTGATAAGAAGCTACGATCGGGTGATAGACTGGGTAGAGAGTATAGAGCTCTCGGAAAATTTGTGAAGCGGTCAACCGATCGGGTGAAAACTCACCCGATCGGTTCACCTGTAGCTGCTTTCTAACAAGAAATTTTCGAAATTGACTCACCCGATCGGATGAAATCTCACCCGATCGGTTTGCCTAACCCTATAAATGCCCCCCCCCCCCCCCCCCCCCCCCCCCCCGCACCCGATTTCATTTTCACTCGAACCCTCATTTCTCTTCCGGTCGGTTCATCTTCCCCCTCTCTCAAACGATCTCTCTCTCACTTCCACCACTCCTAAATTCACTCCCCCACTTCCTCCATTTCTCTCCCACCATCAATCCCCTCCCATCTACCACACTTCATCCCCAAAACCCTAGCACTAGCCCGAGATTTTGGAAAATTCTCCTCTTGTTGGATTGAAGTGCAGTGGCTTCACATACTCCTCCATTGCACGGCGTATGACCTTTTGCGAGCAAGGAATCGCCTCGATACTGGGTACACTCACTCCTGAGCTTTACTTTTACGTTGCCCAAGTATTAGCATTTTACTCCATTGTCGTTGATTGTGAGCATTCATATAATCTTGCATTCTCATTACATCACCACACAATCATGGCCAAAGATAAAGACAAGGATAAGGGGATCATGCAGGAAGAGGAGCCATCTCGCAAGAGACACAAATCCACACGTCCACCGCGTGAACGTGCTCCTTCCACTCCTGCTAGCCGACCACCATCCCAACCCATCATTCCTATGGCGGACCCGCTGACGGGACCGCATGGGATCCGTTTCATGAGTCTGGAACATAAAGATTTTTATACTCAATGTAACCAGCGTTCCCACTTAGCCACTAAGTTTGCCCATAGTCAAACCCTACTCGATCTCGGAGTTTTCTCCGGAGTCGAGTCCCTTTTTGCAAACTTAGGTTGGCTAGGTTTCTTAAGCTCCCTTGCACCATCATACCCTGCCCTCACACTCGAATTCCTCTCGACTCTCAAAACTGAGGCAGGGTCGATTATTGATTTTCGCCTCCGAAACCAAAACTTCCGCACCCACGTGAACACCATAAACAACATTTTCGGTTTCCTATTTTCGAGGAGAATGCATCGCGACTTGGATGTCGATCATTTTTGGGGATGCCTCGCCCTTCATGACCATTATCCTCGAGGCAAGGCCAAGGCCTCCTCCATCATCCACCCCATTTTCCATCTCGCCCACCGCATCATTTCGAGCGCTTTCTTTCCTAGGGATGAGTTCGGTACTGTGACCATCCCTGATTTATTCATTTTGTGGGCGATGATGTTCCTATTCATTCCCGGTGTTGACAGGATCAATTTCGAGGCCCCGTGCGTTCGCATTAACGCCGGTCGTGGCTTATCCAAAAACTCACTGATATTAGCCGCACCGGCAAGGGTAAGTATTGCTACGGAGGCCTCATTACCCTCATTTCCTTGCACCCCCCGTTCAACATCGTTATCCCCCATGATATGCCACGTGCTCCAGGATCTACATATCTAGATCTTGATGTCCTGAGGCACACCCACATGATCCGATCGCGTGGCATCAGTCGGTATGTCTTTTACTATGGCCACCCCCTTCCCCATATACCACTCTGCCTAATCTTGGCCATATGGCTATTCATCTTGAGGCAGACTGGTCGTTTCCTCCTGATTCAAAGTTTGTGGGGGGGGTTACATCTTCAGTTTTCACTCCCTAACGCACCTCGACCACTGTCCCCTGCCCTCCACTTAGGTGAGCAAGATATCCCTGCGTTCAGAGGAGACCCTGGGGCTGGACCTAGTGTCACGACCCCGGCTTCTGCCGCTGTTTCTTCTGAGGCACTTACTACGGCCCTCTTAGGCCTAGCCTCTGGTGCTGGCACGACCACTGTCGTCGGCACCACTTCTGCTGTTCGTCAGGCCACCTCCACTTGCCTCGCTCTTTAGACTGAGCTGGCTGCTCTGCGCACTGGCACATCCTCTTCTACCTCCTCGGACCCACCCACTTCTTTCTTTCCACACCCACGTTTCCTCGCACTCGAGCAAAACGTGGCCGCCATTCTCTGCCTCCTTACACACATCTACGGTCCCCAACCACGTACTCCAGCACCATCACCACCTCCTTCACCTCCTTGACGACCATCACCTCCTCCATCACCCCCTAGGCGATCATCCCCCCTCCCTCCACTTCTTCTCCACCCACGACCACTACCGTAGATCCTACACTTCCACCACCATTCACATCTATCACCACCGCAAACTCGTGCCGCAAGAAATTAGTTGTGCGCTCGAAATCATTACACACCCCCTCCTCATCGATCGCCGCATCCCTCCCACTTACCATTATCACCATCACTCCACCCATCATCCACACCACCACCGCACCCATCCATCCACCACCTCCACCACTTTATCCACTTCTCTGCACTCATATCACTTCTCTAGCCCACACCCCTACATCCTCTTTCGAGGAGGATGACGAGTTCACCCCTCCTGCACCTTGATTTTTGTTTTTTCTCATTTTTCCATTAGCTATCTTTTCTGATTCACCACGATCAAATATTTTCTCTAGCATCGTCATGATCAGCTTGGAGGAAGTCAATCTTTTATGATATATTGTCGTGTCATGTTTGGTATGTGCGTGTTTATATGCGTTCGTGCGCATGTGTGTTGTATATTTGGTTTGAGTGTCTATTTTCTTTACTTTTCTTTTTCATTTTGTGTGTCTTTCATGTTTTTCAATTTTTCTGTCGGTGCGTGCTTCCCTCCCATTTTCCTTGTCCTCCCGTATTCACTCTTATTGCATTGAGGGCAATGCAAGATCCAGCTTGGGGGAGTCACACTTTGTGCGTCAGTTTTATCTTTTTCACCGTTTTGAGTCGTTTTCATCATATTTTCTTTTTCTTCCTTCCTTTTTTATCTCCCTCTCCTAGAGATGACCCCACATGATGAACTACCACGGAACCACATACACACTTAGCTTAGCCACGATAATCACATTCACTAACCCTAGGAAGTCGTGTCCTATTGCATTTCATGCTTCGTGGGTTCACTTTGCTTTTGTGTGAGTTGTTTGTCGTGACTAACTAGTTGGTGTGCTTCTACTTTGTGATTTTTTTATATACATGTCCTTGGTTGACCCCTAGACTATCATGCTTCTATTTCAAATATGCGTTATTTTGCCTCCACTGTCTGCTTCTCTATGCATGAATAATATATATACACTACGCTTCAATTCGCATGTGTCGGGACTCTACCAATAATACTAGGATAACCCATTTTGCTTAAGCTCTGATTTGCGAGCAAATTTTCATCTGCCCAAGTGTTTAGAATTCGATTTCTTTTTTGTTTTACTTGGTGCAAATCCCCTCGTCGTGTACCATTCTCCCACTTGGGAGAGTACACAAATATACAGCCCAAAATCCAAAAATTCAAAAAAAAGAGAGAAAATATCCAAAAAAGTAAAGAGAAAAAAAAAATGTGTATAGCCAAAAATAAAAAAAAATCCAAATACCCAAAACCCAAAAAAATTCCCGTTGTGAATATCATTCCTATCCACAGTGAATAAAGGGAAGGCGAGAATTTGCACCAAGTGTTCTACTCCACACCTTCTCAACCTCCTTCATTTTCGAACACACTTGGCATAAGAATTTTCTAGCGATTATCTAGGCAATAGTGCGGTGATCTTCTAGTCCCCGACACATGATACGCTTCAATTCTTATTCTATTCTCATGCATGCTTGAGCTATTAGTCTCTGCTAATTCGAATTAAATCGATATTTGGGTCATTCCTTGGGTATGTGTATATGGAGCTTTATTGCACAATTTAGATAGTATCACCGTCTGCTAGCTCACGACCTCACTCACTCGTGCTTCACCGCGTGGACCCACGACACTTGTATGGACTCATATTCCTGGGTTTAGTGATGTGTTTACCGGATGCTTGCTTAGTGTGGTGAGTTAGTTTTTGTTGGCTCTGACGGGCGATCTAGGACTTTGATTTCTTTTTTTGTTTCTTTCTATTTATTTTTTCCTCCGTGCTCCTACTCTCACTCGTCTTCCTCAAGGACGAGGAAGTGTTCATCTTGGGGGATTTAGACGTGCGTTTATATTTTATATATTCACACACATCTTCTTCAGGATTTTCCGTTGTTTTCTGGTGTTTCGTATCCACTCTTTTGTGTTTTTTGTATCTTTTCACTTTCTTTGTGTTTTTGTGCCGTTGCAGGAGATTGCCAGCGGTGGGGATATATAAAGCAGATATCATGAGTTCCTGGAGAAAACAGGAGGTGCCATGCGCGATCCTGAGGGCCAAACGACAAAGAATGTCATATTCAGCCATCAACCGATCGGGTGGACAAACCCACCCGATCGGTTCGTGCACAAGTATCCGACCTAGACAGAAGCAGCAGTGAAGAAGAGCCCACCCGATCGGTTCAGCGATCGGGTGGTGGAGACGGTGCTTTCTGTCTTTTGGAACTGAATTCCAACCGATCAGGTGAAAACTCACCCGATCGGTTCACCTGTAGCCAAAGTTTCCCAGCTTATGACCCGATGACTCACCCGATCGGTTCAGCGATCGGGTGAAGTATTTGAAAAACCGAAGGCCAAGTCAACCGCTGACTCACCCGATCGGTTGATGCCTCAACCGATCAGGTGGTCGTGTTTTCTATATATAAGCCTAGGTTTTTTTCCTAGAACGAGATCCCCTTTTCTAAAACTGTCTTTTTGGGATTTTTTACGGCTGCGAATTTATTCTGTTTTGTAAGTTCTCTGATTGTTCTGAAACTTTGATATTGCATTAATACTATTGTTAGCTTCTTCATTCTATTGCTTGATCTTGATTTCAATGGTTATATTTTGTTGTGTTGCTCTTTCTGCAATGAATTGTGAGTAGTTCCCCAATCTAGGGCATTGGTGGAAATCCCTTCGTGGGTTCTCCCTAGAACGACCATATGATTAGGGTTTCAATGGGATATAGGAATTTAGATGGTTACGTGGGGCGTTTCATTGTCATTGGCGGGATAAAGACCGCCTCTAACCGTCGGGCCAAGGGGAAATAAAACGGGAGTTTGATCCCCTAGCCACAGCTCATACCCCTAGCGTAGACATTGAATCCTAGCACGTGGAAACGGCAAGGTGAAATGTCGGGAGTAATCGTTGTGAGCTTAGTGATTCCAGAGTCGGTCGATGTTAATGGTCATGGGAATGCCCACCGTCCGAAGCCGGGTAGACCTAGCGTATCATCCTGGGCATCGACCGAAATATCGGGCCCATGGGACGCTAGGTATCACTTTTAGAGGCAACGTCTCACCACTAAACCCTAGAATCCAATCGTATCCATATCCATCGGTCGTAAATGAGAGGACATATGATACGGTGGAAACCAAGGTCCTAGGTTTTCTTTTATATATCTTACATCTTTCGTAGTTCCATTTCGTGACAACCCACCGAGCGATAGAGCTAGCTCACCCACCGGGTGATCCGGATCCTGTCCGATAACAAGTACATCACACGCCTCTCCGTGTTCGACCCCCAAGCCACACTACAACACCGTTTGCTTGTTGTTATAAATATTTAAATCTAGTATCCCCGTTCAGACTACACATTGCTAAATCTAGGTGACGTTATGCTCCAACCGGATATCTGTAGTTCAAGTTATGACTGTTTTCGTGAGCCGATATCAGATTTCCTGCACATCAATCAGATTCAAAGTGCTGTCAATTTTTCTGTAGTTCGAATTTTGGGTCCATTCAAAGCGCATTTGAAAGAAATTTTGTTATATTTCCAACTCAACTTGAATCACTCCAATTGGATATTTGTAGTGGCAGATAAGGATGTTTTAGTGATCAGTTATACTGAAAATCTGTAAAATCTGCCCCTCGAACAGCCGCCTGTTATAGGTTGGACAGGCACCTGCCCAGGTGGACAGTGGATTGGTCATCCCTCTATAGTCGAATGGTCATCCTGTCACGCCCCGCTTCCCAAAATGGACGGAGTCGAAGCGTGACAAGGCCCGCTTAGGCCAGAGCTGAGAAGCTCGGACCCAATAAGCGTCTGTAGAGGTACCATTTTAAAAGTTTCAGGTTCTTGCATTAATATAGTTCGAAATAACAGAAAGTACGGAAAGGAAGTTGCATTCATTAAATTAGAGATATAATATCCAACAAGTACAAAGTCTAAAAAGAAGCCTAAGCGTGGCAACAAACTATCTAAAAGCAAACTGAAAGTAGTAACCTCTGAAAGTGACGACTAAAAGACCTCAAGGTCTGGTCCTTGTCAAGCACGTACTCTGGGTCGACGTCCTCGGCTCCTCGTACTCCAGTGAGTCTGCCTCGTCCACGAACTCTGGCTGAGCACCTGACGTACAGCACCCAAGAGAAAGGAACTGTACGTCAGGTAAAGTCTACAAGAAGGGTTAGACTTTACTGCAAGTGTACCGAACTTTAAACAACGGTTTACTGGTTGATTAACATGCTGAGGTTCTATTACACAACAGTTTACTGGCTGATTAGCATGTTGTGGTTATAATAGAGTAACACAACAGGAAGTAACGTAGCAGGAAAGTAAAACGGGACAAGTAATAGTAGTAGTAGCGTGTGCTACCAGCTACGGGACTAACCTACAGGTGTCATGACAAGTCGGGATGTGACGGGAACAAGACGGGACAAGACAAGTGAGACACGAAAGGGTTCACGCCTTACGGTTCGAGGGGGATCAGACCCTCTTGCCGTGCGCACGCTCAACCCAACCCCAAACCCAGGAACTCAGGACAAGATTTACATGGATCATTTCCGCTAGGGAAACATCCGAAACGCCCGAAGGCTTTTTGTGTAACAAGGATCACTTCCGCGGGGGAAAGCATCCGAAACGCCCGAAGGCTTTTTGTGTAACAGGGATCACTTCTGCTAGGAAAGAATCCGAAACGCCCGAAGGCTTTTTGTGTAACAGGGATCACTTCCGCTATGAAAGCATCCGAAACGCCCGAAGGCTTTTTGTGTAACAGGGATCACTTCCGCTAGGAAAGCATCCGAAACGCCCGAAGGCTTTTTGTGTAACAGGGATCACTTCCGCTAGGAAAGCATCCGAAACACCCGAAGGCTTTTTGTGTAACAGGACACGACATGACAAGTGTAGGGAGTTGTTATTCTAGGGTGTCCACACACATGCACACACATGATAGCCCTACAGTATCAAAAGTTGTTGTTGTCAGGCTCAGACTTCGTCGTCAAGTCTGAGCCGTCAGGAGTCGTCCCAGACGCTATCACTTCACGTCCGGTTCTATACATTCACAGTCTAACAGTTCTAGCAATCTAAGACCAAAGCATGGTCAAAAACGCAAGTGGGTACACTTGCCTGCGGTGGCGAGTGTGTCGTCCGTCCGGGGCGTCTCGTCCAGGTGTCTCGTCCGCGGTAGTCCATCTGAAACAGGTCATGGCGACGGTGTCAGGTCGCGTTTTCAATAAATTCTATTTAGGTTCATTTCTAGGTTGTCGGGACTACCCTAATCGTTAAGGTCACATTTTGGTGTTTCGTTCAACCTAGATCGACCACTACCCTATGTGCACAGAAAAGTCGTCCGATGGTCGATTTCTACAGTGACGTCATTTTACTGGTGCTGAAAAGTAAATTTAATTTAAGTTATCAACTTTTAGTTTAGGGTTTGATTAGCTACGATGTGGGTTTCTACAAGTTAGGGGACTGACCTGAAACGACGATTGAGCGAGGATCTGGTGTCGGGTCTGAACGGTGGAAGCTCCTTGTCGTCTACAACGTCTCGGCTACGGTCGCATGAAAGGCGTAATATAGAATTTTGAGGTGCTTCAGTCTTCCAATTACAGGGGGAATTGGCCCAGTCAATTTGTTCTTATGGATGTCCAGCCTTGTCAGATCCAACAAGTTTGTAACAGCTGTAGGAAAGGGCCAACAATTGATACTGCGTAAACTTCCAATTCGGTTACAACCCCGTAATCTCTTTGTTGAGAACATGGGACTCCAGACCATGGCGGCAGTTCACCATCTCCACACGGATCATCTCCAACCCAGCATAGACAACCCTCCACCCAAGAGATGCTTTGATTTCATTTAATGCCTTTACATCTCGTTAGACAGTTTGGATCGGGCAAAGCTCAGGATAAGGAAGAAGTAGCAGATGGATGCTATTGGCGACGATCTCCCCATCGGCGGAGATCCGGATCTTCGACGGTGGAGGACCCGATCCGATCGGACCCAATCCGAAAGTGAGCCTGAAGTGATTCTGATGACTCGACGATGGGAACTGGGATGGGGTTGATGGTGTACGGTGTTGGATCGGAGAACTGAAGGGGCGACAGGACAGGGGCTTGGCGAAGCGAGGAGATGGCCGATGGGGTCTCGGAGGAGGGGAGGTCGGAAGGGCGGCCTGAGTGAGCTGGGCGGCACGCGCTGCAGTCGAGGGGAGAAGAGAAAGGGAAGCGGCAGCCGTCAGAACGAGGAGAGGCTGTGGAGGACTCGTTGGCGTCGGGATCGGAGGGCAGCAGTTTACTCTGTTTCAAACAGGGGTTTGGGAAGAAAACAGAGGAGATGGCCACGGCGGCTCGTCGGAGGTTGAAAGAGTGACGACGCGGGATCGAGTGCTGCGGGGCGGGCTGGAGGCCGTGGAGGCGGCGCGGGCTCCACGGGGAGCCGTGGACGAAGGTAAGGCGGGGAGTTCTGTGCGGGCAAGGCGGCTGCGTGGAGCGAAGGAGGCTCTCGAGATCGTGGCTGTGCGGCGACGGGAGCAGGCGCTGCGCGGCGGCGGGAGACAGCCGTGCGGCGGTTCGGCGTACGGCGGGAGTGAGGGAAGCCGTGAGTGAGAGAGATAGAAGTGGGAGAGGGAGAGAAAGCTCGGGAGTGGCTTGGAAATTTGTGGCAGCTGGGGTAGTCACAGCCCTAGCTGCTGTGGGATTTGGGGAAAAAGAAATAGGGTTAGGGTTTAGTAAGGGTTATTATTAATAATATAAAAATTGATATAAATCTATGGAATTTGGGTTAAGTGTGAGAGATAGAGAGAGATAGGGGGTACAAATTGGGGGAAGTCTAGGGGACAGTAGAGGGAAAGATATGGAAGGATACGTATGATAATATTTGGAAGAAAAAAATCAGATTTGACTAATCAATTTGAATTTTGAATTTGATCGGGCAAATCAACGGTCCAGATTTATCCGAGCGATATCTCTCAATCCGGGAGTCAGAAAAATAATCCGAAAATACCGGGGCGATCGTGGAGACGAGACGCACAGATCTACGGAGCCTGATCTTGCGTTATGCATTCCGAAAATTTACGTAAAATTGGAAACGGCGTTTTGAGTCAAATGACTAAAACGCCCATATCATTCAAAGTCGTTTTGCGAGAAAACGAGCCATGAAACGACGTTCCCAAAAATTTACTATAAAATTCTACACCCCAAAACGATCGCAATGGCATATCACATCGCCTATGCCGGAGCCCAGAAATAGCCAAATAAAATACGTGCACGATAAAGCACGTGCACGCAAAAAAAATCATAAGTCGGAAAGCGACCGTTACATTCTACCCACCTTAGAAATGATTCCGTCCTCGGAATCTCCTATGCTAATACTAATATTTATACACTTAATCCTATAACTCCCATCTTCCACACAATAATCTCTAATCCTATACTCTTCAACATCGCTCCTCAGATACTCCATCTTAACTCGCCTTCTTCACTGGATAATGCCACGTCCAAACTCCCATCCTAACACTCAACTATAGACACATCACTACCGTTCAAATTCCAACCCCAAGTTCTCATAAAAGAATAATAATCATCTTCTCAAACTATACCACTCCACTAAATATCATCGCTCAACAACATCTGTAAATTTCCCGATCTCTTCCCAATGTTAATCAATCACCAAAATTATGTTCTAGCCAATCACCAATCTAAGACGAAAACTTTGTCTATCTTATAACACCTTTCCCAAATCAACAATCGCCTTGTCCCCCATACATGCTTTGTCATATCGTCCCATAAATTTATCCGCCGAATGATTGAACTATCAAAATCATACCTTATCCTTACTCACTATAACTAATCCCAACCAATATTGAATCCGTCTACTTAACCATCCATTCATCTCAACACGTCGTGTTATTCCCAATGTCTTCTCACGTCAACTTAATAATCAAGTCTTGATGCTTTAAATGTTCTACTCATTCTCATGATCACCCTAAAACATACTATACCTTCATAGCTACTCCTATCTACCACTCGTCCAAGTTTCAGGTCTGATAAGTTCTCATCTCCCTGTATTATAATTTCATCCAACCAGAATTCTCCACTAAGTCCGCCACACGTTGGTATTATAAATAAGTCTTGGACACCTCGTCCCTTTTTTTCATCCGGAAGAAATCTAATCTAATGTCTTTGTGTTCAAAATCAACCAATCACCGCTACAACATATCTCATCTCACTCTATGCCTACCCGCACACATAATCCTATAGTAATGTTAACTAGTCCTAACAATATAACAACATATAAAAATTAACACTTCGAAGAGGGAAGACGGGAAAAGAAATTTTAAGACCAAAGACATATTTTAAAAAAATAACATGTGGGAAAAACGTGTGGAGTTGTGGTAATGGGTGAGGATAGGTGGGTTGTGATCTTGTGAGCTAGTTTCAAAAACTTTAAAGATTTGGTTTAAGAGAAAACAAAAGTTTTGATACAATCACATGCAGCTGAAGATAAGACACACTATAATATGGAAGACTAAGTCTAAGGGATACTTGCAATGACACTATCCACACCTATATAAATACCATCATTCATACAACTTCTTACATATATCATGGATAACATTGAGTATACATACATGACACAAGAGACAATCATTAAGATCCTAAGGGTAACACTCTCATACAGGTCTACACACTCTACATATACTCATGCACCACGACGGCATCACAAACCAAAGGGCTTACTACTAAACTAGAGATGACATAGGCAACTAAAAATACTGATGTCTACATGAAAGAAAAGAACCGAACCCAAAAGCGAAAACGAAACAAGATCGGAAAGAATGAGTTTGGACAAGGCGAGGAGAAGGAGATAACTGATTGGATGGGACTAAGATATTGCTCAAAATAATTAAGTAGGTGGAAGAAGGATTACGTGTAAAATATGGTATCATATACTTTATACTTATAAAAAGTAGGAAAAGCGAGCAGATGGTAGAAAATATTGCAACTCGGAAAAAGAGTTAGACGAAAGAAAAAGAGGAGAGTGAGATAGTGATTGTTTTGCAACGAGAAATTAGTTTGTACAAAAATTCTCTTGAAGTATGAGCACGATGAACGACTGATATATGTAAATAAATAAATTAAAGTTATCTTTAGTTTAGAAAATATTCTAAAAGTACGTACGGTAAGGAGTTAAAAATAAATTTCGTAGTTTAGAAAAAAATGATATATTGAATTTCCAAAATGATAACAAAGTTTTTTTTAAACTAAAATGTGATGGATACCGATTCGAAAATAAGTATGAGACCGTAACTTAAAATTTTACGGCCGAGAAGGTTTCGAAATTTGCGTAAGAATTTTAACTCAACCGAAAGTAAGAAATTCTAAATATTTAATAAGAGTTTTCAAAGGAGTTAAACTGAGCGAAGAATTTAATAATGAATTTCGAAAATACTTTTAAAGGAAGCAGGATTTGCAATGGAAAGATTCGAAGGATCAGCGATAACCGTCAGGAAGCGATCACGTGAATCGGGGGAAAGGAAAATGATCACATGAAAACTACGCCTAGGAGATGGTTCATGAAAGCTATGATGTAACACCACGGCCGGTAACACAAAAGTGTAATGATCAAGAAGATGCTAGAAATCCGAGATTCCTAATTATCGGGCCGTCTAAAGATTAGGATAACTCAGCTCTAAGACTTCCTAATGAACTAGTCTATAATCGGGATCTAAAGATAAGGTTCCTAAGAGAATCCAGGTTAGTTCTGCTGGGCCCGAAGTCGATGGACCCGAGCGAACGACCAAAAGAAGGCCCTAGAAATCTAACACGGCCAGAGTCAAGTGAGAGCTACGAAGGTATCATAAGACGAGGGTGACTAAATCTTAACCAATGCGTCAGACTATCAAGCATGGGTGTCTATCTAAGTCTCCCTACCATCTAAGACTGGAAAACCTTAATTTAGACTTGTACATGGATATTAAATGAATGCGGTACTCTTATTGTTCCGAACTTTTGCAAGACCTACATGGGCCACCACTAAAACCTGTCACGCCCCGCTTCCCAAAATGGACGGAGTCGAAGCGTGATAAGGCCCGCTTAGGCCAGAGCTGAGAAGCTCGGACCCAATAAGCGTCTGTAGAGGTACCATTTTAAAAGTTTCAGGTTCTTGCATTAATATAGTTCGAAACAACAGAAAGTACGGAAAGGAAGTTGCATTCATTAAATTAGAGATATAATATCCAACAAGTACAAAGTCTAAAAAGAAGCCTAAGCGTGGCAACAAACTATCTAAAAGCAAACTGAAAGTAGTAACCTCTGAAAGTGACGACTAAAAGACCTGAAGGTCTGGTCCTTGTCAAGCACGTACTCTGGGTCGACGTCCTCAGCTCCTCGTACTCCAGTGAGTCTGCCTCGTCCACGAACTCTGGCTGAGCACCTGACGTACAGCACCCAAGAGAAAGGAACTGTACGTCAGGTAAAGTCTACAAGAAGGGTTAGACTTTACTGCAAGTGTACCGAACTTTAAACAACGGTTTACTGGTTGATTAACATGCTGAGGTTCTATTACACAACAGTTTACTGGTTGATTAGCATGTTGTGGTTATAATAGAGTAACACAACAGGAAGTAACGTAGCAGGAAAGTAAAACGGGACAAGTAATAGTAGTAGTAGTGTGTGCTACCAGCTACGGGACTAACCTACAGGTGTCATGACAAGTCGTGATGTGACGGGAACAAGACGGGACAAGACAAGTGAGACACGAAAGGGTTCACGCCTTACGGTTCGAGGGGGATCAGACCCTCTTGCCGTGCGCACGCTCAACCCAACCCCAAACCCAGGAACTCAGGACAAGATTTACAGGGATCATTTCCGCTAGGGAAACATCCGAAACGCCCGAAGGATTTTTGTGTAACAGGGATCACTTCCGTGGGGGAAAGCATCCGAAACGCCCGAAGGCTTTTTGTGTAACAGGGATCACTTCCGCTAGGAAAGCATCCAAAACGCCCGAAGGCTTTTTGTGTAACAAGGATCACTTCCGCTAGGAAAGCATCCGAAACGATAGCCCTACAGTATCACAAGTGTAGGGAGTTGTTATTCTAGGGTGTCCACACACACGCACACACATGATAGCCCTACAGTATCAAAAGTTGTTGTTGTCAGGCTCAGACTTCGTCGTCAAGTCTGAGCCGTCAGGAGTCGTCCCAGACGCTATCACTTCACGTCCGATTCTATACATTCACAGTCTAACAGTTCTAGCAATCTAAGACCAAAGCACGGTCAAAAACGCAAGTGGGTACACTTGCCTGCGGTGGCGAGTGTGTCGTCCGTCCGGGGCGTCTCGTCCAGGCGTCTCGTCCGCGGTAGTCCATCTAAAACAGGTCATGGCGACGGTGTCAGGTCGCGTTTTCAATAAATTCTATTTAGGTTCATTTCTAGGTTGTCAGGACTACCCTAATCGTTAAGGTCACATTTTGGTGTTTCGTTCAACCTAGATCGACCACTACCCTATGTGCACAGAAAAGTCGTCCGATGGTCGATTTCTACAGTGACGTCATTTTACTGGTGCTGAAAAGTAAATTTAATTTAAGTTATCAACTTTTAGTTTAGGGTTTGATTAGCTACGATGTGGGTTTCTACAAGTTAGGGGACTGACCTGAAACGACGATTGAGCGAGGATCTGGTGTCGGGTCTGAACGGTGGAAGCTCCTTGTCGTCTACAACGTCTCGGCTACGGTCGCATGAAAGGCGTAATATAGAATTTTGAGGTGCTTCAGTCTTCCAATTTCAGGGGGAATTGGCCCAGTCAATTTGTTCTTATGGATGTCCAGCCTTGTCAGATCCAACAAGTTTGTAACAGCTGTAGGAAAGGGCCAACAATTGATACTGCGTAAACTTCCAATTCGGTTACAACCCCGTAATCTCTTTGTTGAGAACATGGGACTCCAGACCATGGCGGTAGTTCACCATCTCCACACAGATCATCTCCAACCCAGCATAGACAACCCTCCACCCAAGAGATGCTTTGATTTCATTTAATGCCTTTACATCTCGTTAGACAGTTTGGAGCGGGCAAAGCTCAGGATAAGGAAGAAGCAGCAGATGGATGCTATAGGCGACGATCTCCCCATCGGCGGAGATCCGGATCTTCGACGGCGGAGGACCCGATCCGATCGGACCCAATCCGAAAGTGAGCCTGAAGTGATTCTGATGACTCGACGATGGGAACTGGGATGGGGTTGATGGTGTACGGTGTTGGATCGGAGAACTGAAGGGGCGACAGGACAGGGGCTTGGCGAAGCGAGGAGATGGCCGATGGGGTCTCGGAGGAGGGGAGGTCGGAAGGGCGGCCTGAGTGAGCTGGGCGGCGCGCGCTGCAGTCGTGGGGAGAAGAGAAAGGGAAGCGGCAGCCGTCGGAACGAGGAGAGGCCGTGGAGGACTCGTTGGCGTCGGGATCGGAGGGCAGCAGTTTACTCTGTTTCAAACAGGGGTTTGGGAAGAAAACAGAGGAGATGGCCACGGCGGCTCGTCGGAGGTTGAAGGAGCGACGGCGCGGGATCGAGTGCGGCGCAGCGGGCTGGAGGCCGTGGAGGCGGTGCGGGCTCCACGGGGAGCCGTGGACGGCAGTAAGGCGGGGAGTTCTGTGCGGGCAAGGCGGCTGCGCGGAGCAAAGGAGGCTCTCGAGATCGTGGCTGTGCGGTGGTGGGAGCAGGCGCTGCGTGGCGGCGGGAGACAGCCGCGCGGCGGTGCGGCGTACGGCGGGAGTGAGGGAAGCCGTGAGTGAGAGAGATAGAAGTGGGAGAGGGAGAGAAAGCTCGGGAGTGGCTTGGAAATTTGAGGCGGCTGGGGAAGTCACAGCCCTAGCTGCTGTGGGATTTGGGGAAAAAGAAATAGGGTTAGGGTTTAGTAAGGGTTATTATTAATAATATAAAAATTGATATAAATCTATGGAATTTGGGTTAAGTGTGAGAGATAGAGAGAGATAGGGGGGTACAAATTGGGGGAAGTCTAGGGGACAGTAGAGGGAAAAATATGGAAGGATACGTATGATAATATTTGGAAGAAAAAAATCAGATTTGACTAATCAATTTGAATTTTGAATTTGATCGGGCAAATCAACGGTCCAGATTTATCCGAGCGATATCTCTCAATCCGGGAGTCAGAAAAATAATCCGAAAATACCGGGGCGATCGTGGAGACGAGACGCACAGATCTACGGAGCCTGATCTTGCGTTACGCATTCCGAAAATTTACGTAAAATTGGAAACGACGTTTTGAGTCAAATGACTAAAACGCCCATATCATTCAAAGTCGTTTTGCGAGAAAACGAGCCATGAAACAACGTTCCCAAAAATTTACTATAAAATTCTACACCCCAAAACGATCGCAACGGCATATCACATCGCCCATGCCGGAGCCCAGAAATAGCCAAATAAAATACGTGCACGATAAAGCACGTGCACGCAAAAAAATTCATAAGGTCGGAAAGCGACCGTTACACATCCTCTGTCCTGCCAGTGTTTTTCAGTTTATAGCCGTTGGCTACAGTGGACCAGGCGACTGTCCCCCCTTCTATAGGCGACTGTCTGGGTCGTTTTCAGCCCAATTCTAGCCGTTTGGAGATTGATATTTAGGTCTTTTGTTTGGGGTTTTGGGCTTCCCTTGTGCTAATATATATAGGAGATAGGCTGAATATGTGAGGACTCTTGGTCCCTTAAGAAAACATTTCCAGCCTCATTTCAAGCCTCTTTCTCCTCTCAAGTGCTCTCTAATTCTCTCTTGCCCTCTATGCTCTAAAGCACACATCTAAGCTAGATTTGCTTTCATCTTTGAGCAAGCATCTCAAGGGATATCTCCTCCCTCATTGAGCACTACACACACTGTAACGGCCTGTTTCTATCGTACCTTCTTCGTGCACGTGCTTTTGATCGTGCACGTGTTTATTTTAGACTTTATTTGTCTTTGAACGTTTTTGTGTGATATGTCGTCGTGATCGTATCTGAAAATATTAGATTGTGGAATAACTTGGGAACGACATATCTCGAGTCGCTCTTCCGCGATACTAACTTATTTGACGTGACGTCGCGACTTTCTGTTTTGACGCGAGACGTTTCTATTTTTAGTTTCGTCCCTCGACGTCGAAATTTAGATCCGTCTTCTCCACACTCTTTCTTTAGTCGTCCCGAACACCTCAGAATTATTTTATAATTTTTGGACTTAATTTGACCTATTTTCTATTTTTTTGAAAGCTTTAAATAATTTTAAAACCTATTTTTATAAAATTTTTAATTACAATAAAATTACTATATTATAATAACGTATTAAAGAATTTTCTGGCAAAGTTTCAGAATTTTTGGCCGCACCCATTTTGCGTGAGGGAGAGGAGAGTAATTTTTAAGTAAATTAATTATTTTAAATTATTTTAATAATATTTTTCCGAACCCAAGCCCTAACCCTAGCTCTAACCTATTTAAGTTAGCCCTAGGAAAAGTATTTTCGTCATTGCTCAAAACCCTAGCCGCCGTTTCATCTTCTAAAGCTTCGTCGCAACGTTGCGACGATCGCAACGTGCACGACCGGAGCTCTCCCCCGCAAATCCCCTTGCACGACCGGAGCAGCACCCCGCATCGCCGCTCGCACAGCCGCTGCATCGCTTCCCCCCGCTGTCGCCCGCTCAGACCGAGCGCCCGCTCCGCACAGCCGCTTGGCCCGCTCCGCTGCACCCCGCTAGCGCTTGACCGAAGCCGCTCCCCGCTCCGACCGAGAGGCCGCCCCGCACCCGCTCTCCGCTCCGCCTTGTTGCAAGTTGCAACGCTGCAACTTGGCCCGCCCGCTGCGACCGACGGGATCTGTCGGTCTGACCGACAGAAACCCTCGCATCCGCCGCTGCAACCGAGCCCCCACATCGCCAGTGCACGACCGAGAGCTTCTCTCGGTCTGACCGAGAGAAACCCTCGCACCGAGGGTGAACGACCGACGGCCTAGTGTCGCAAGTGGGTTTCTCCCACACCAACTTCTGTGGTGGGCCCCCCAAGTGCTCCTGAGGTGTTGTGGGCCCCCCTTGGACCCCTAGCACTGCTGTGGGCCCCACTTGGACGTGCCACTTCGCGGATTTGCCGTCTACGACGTTGCGACACGTCGTAGGCCTTCGTCGCAAGTTCGAACTTTTGGAGAATCGTGCGAGGACCAAATCTGAAGCTGTGGAGTGCTCCGATCAGACACGACATCCATTCTACGACAATCTCCGGTTCAGGTTGGTTCCCCGAAACTCGTAGAAACCCCCACAATAGCTGACTGAACCCTAAACTAAAAACCGACAACTTGAACTAAATTTACTTTCCAGCTCCTGTAAAACGTTGTACGAACATAGAAAATCGACGAACGGACTAATTTGACTGTGCACATAGGATAGATCGTCGATTAGGCTGATACATCAAAAAAAAGTGACTTTTGACGAATAGGATAGTCCCGAAAACCTAGAAACGAACCCTAATAGGATTTGATGAAATTGAGACCTGACATCGTCGCCGTGGTGATATTTCAGACGGACTTCTGCGGACGAGACGCTTGGACGAGACGCTTGGACGAGACGCTTCGAGAGGACGACACACTCGCCATTTCAGGCAAGTGCACCCACTTGCGTTTTTGACCGTGCCTTGGTCTTAGATTGCTAGAACTGTTAGACTGTGACTGTATAGAACCGGACGTGAAATGATAGCGTCCGGGACGCTCCTGACGGCTCAGACTTGACGACGAAGTCTGAGCTTGACAACAACAACTTTGATGCTGTAGGGCTATCATGTGTGTGCGTGTGTGTGGACACCCTAGAATAACTCTCCCGTACACTGGTCGTGTCTTGTCACTGTTATCCACACTGGTCGTGTCTTGTCACCGTGCTACAAAAAGCCTTCGGGCGTTTCAGATGCTCTCCTTGCGGGAGTGATCTCCGTGCTACAAAAAGCCTACGGGCGTTTCAGATGCTTCCCAAGCGGAAGTGATCTCCGTGATACAAAAAGCCTACGGGCGTTTCAGATGCTTCCCGAGCGGAAGTGATCTCCGTGATACAAAAAGCCTACGGGCGTTTCAGATGCTTCCCGAGCGGAAGTGATCTCCGTGATACAAAAAGCCTACGGGCGTTTCAGGTGCTTTCCTTGCGAAAGTGATCTCCGTGCTTCCTGTCCTGAGTTCTGGGGTTTTGGGGTAGGGTTGAGCGTGCGCACGGTGAGAGGGTCTGATCCCCCTCGAACCGTAAGGCGTGAACCCTTCGTGTCGTGTCGTGTCGTGCCGTGTCGTGTCGTGTCCTACATGTCTTGTCTGTCTTCGTCTTGTCCTGACACCTTTAGGCTAGTCCCGTAGTCGGTTGCACAAGCTACGACTACTGCCTGCTACGTTTTTACTTTCCTGCTACGTTACTTCTCTTGTACTTGTTGTAACCCCAGCATGCTAATCAACCAGTAAACTGTTGTGTAAAAGAACCTCAGCATGCTAATCAACCAGTAAACCGTTGTTTAAAGTTCGGTGCACTTGAAGTAAAGTCTAACCCTTCTTGTAGACTTTACCTGACGTACAGTTCCTTTTTCTTGGGTGCTGTACGTCAGGTGTTCAGCCAGAGATCGTGGACGACGCAGACTCGCTGGAGTACGAGGAGCCGAGGACGCTGATCCAGAGTCCGTGCCTGACGAGGACCAGACCTTGAGGTCTTTTAGTCGCCACTTCCCGAGGGTACTACTTTTCGGTTTGTCTTTAAACTTGTGTTGCCATGCTTAGGCTTCTTTTAGACTTTGTACCAGATGGATATTATTTCTCCATGTAAATGAATGCAAATTTCCTTTCTGTACTTTTGTTGTTTCGAACTATAATAATGCAAGAACCTGAAATTCTTTTAAAATGGTACCTCTACAGACGCTTATTGGGTCCGAGCTTCTAAAGCTCTGGCCTAAGCGGGCCTCGTCACGTTTCGCTTCCGTCCATTTTGGGAAGCGGGGCGTGACAGGTTTTAGTGGTGGCCCATGCAGGTCATGCAAAAGTTCGGAACGATAAAAGTACCGCATTCATTTGGTATCCACGTGCAAGTCTGAATTAGTTTCCCAGTCTAAGATAGTAGGAAGACTTAGGTAGACGTCCCAGGTTGATAGTCGGATGCCTTGGTTAAGATTTAGTCGTCCTCGTCCTAGACTATTTTAGCATCCCCATTTGATCCTGATCGTATTAGCTATTTAGAGTCCTTCTTTTAGTTAGTTGCTCGCCCAGCTCCATCGACTTCGGGCCCAGCAGAACGTAACCTCGATTCCTTTAGGAACCCTCTCTTTAGATCCTGATTATATTCTAGCTCATATGAAGTCTTAGAGCTGAGTTATCCTAAATCTCTAGACAACCCGATGATTAGAACCCTTGCCCTCTAGCATCCCTCTGATCCTTGCAAATTTTGTGCTATCGACCATAGAGTCCCATCGTAGCTCTTCACGATTCGTATCTCACGCGTAATCTTCATGCGATCATTTTCCCTTTCTCTCGATTCTCGTGATCGTTTCTTGACGATTATCATCAATCCTTCGAATCCCTTCCTTGACCAATTCTACCTTCTCTAAAATTATTTTCGACTTTCCTTATTAAGTTTTCGCTTCAGATTGATTTATTTGAAAACCCCTATATTATATATTTAAAAGTTGTTGTTTTGGATCGAGTTAAAACTTTTAATTGACTTGGAGCTTTCTTGGACGTAAATATTTTAAGTCAATATCTCGCACTCGTTTTAAATCATTATTCCTCAAATTCAGTTTTTATTTGCCTTGTTTCTAAAATATATATATTACTTTTATAAACTACACAATATATTTCTACTATCTTGTATTTATTTTCAAAATTTCCCCTTTTCCCAAAACATGCTTCCTTTAAAAGTATTTTCGAAATTCATTATTAAATTCTCCGCCGAATTTGACTTCTTTGAAAACTTTTATTAATTATTTAAAATTTCTTATCTTCGGTTGAGTTAAAATTCTTTCGCAAATTTTGATACCTTTCGGTCGTAAAAGTTTTAAGTTACGACCTCGTACTTATTTTCGAATCAGTATCCATCGAATTTTAGTTTTAAAACTTTGTTATCATTTCGGGAATTCAATATATCATTTTTCATCCCGCTCTTATTCCTTTTATTTCTTGTTTTCAAAACCCATTATTAAATTCTTTGCTCGGTTTAACTCCCTTGAAAACCCTTTATTATATATATTTAAAATTTATTGCTTTTCGATTAAAAGTTCCTTCTTAGATTTTGAAATCTCCTTGGTCGTCAATTTTCAAGTTACTATCTGGTAATTATTTCAAATCGGTATCTTTCATGTTTTCATTTTCAAAACCGTGTAACATTTTGATAATTCAATTTATATTTTTCTGGGCTACAAGATCTATTTCTAAATCACTTACCGTGCATATTTTTTTTTAAAATATTTTTTTTCTAAACTAGGGGGAACTTCAATTATTTTATTATTATTATATCTGTTCTATGTTTCTCGTGACCACATTTCAAAATCTTTGTGAAAACTTATTTCCATTTGCAAAACAATCGTTTTCCACCCAACCAACTACCTCCTTATCTTGCCTTATTTGAACTCGTTCCTTCCGATCTTATTTCGTTCCGCTTTTGATTTAGTTTTCTTTCCTTCTTTTATCTAGACATTAGACCTTGTAGTTATCCATGCTATCTCCAGTTTAGGAGTAGGCCCTCTGGTAGGTGATGTCGTTGCAGTGCCTGAGTATAGGTAGAGTGTGTAGACCTGTATGAGTGTGTCATCTTTAGGATCCTGATGTTTGGCTCCTGTGTCTTGAATGTGTACTCAGTGTTAACCATGGTAAACTGGAAATTGTCTGAATGACGGTATTCATACTTATATGAATGGTGTCATCACAGGCAGATCCTTAGACTGAGTTTTAATGAATGGTTTATCTTGGTTGTATGTGAATCATATCAGAACTTTGTTTTTTTTAAACCAAATCTTTAAAGTTTTAAAACTAGCTCACAAGATCACAAATTACTTAACCCCCCTCATCCATTACCGCAACACCACACGTTTTTCCAAATGTTTTAAAATATTTCTTTGGCCTTAAGTCCCTCTTTCTCTTCTCTTCCTTCTCCCTTAAACAAAATTTTCGTGTTTATGATTGTTATATTAATTAGGACTAGCTATTATCGTTATAGGATTTTGTTTGCTGGTAGGCTTGGAGTGAGATGAGTTTTAATATGTCAATGATTAATTGATTTTGGGGAACACAAGGATGATGGATTAGAATATCTTTTGGATGAAAAGAATGAGCTGTCCAAGACCTATTTAAAATATCGATGTGAGACGGACTCAATGAGAAATTCTGGTCGGATGAAATTATACGAGGAGATGAGAACTCAACAGACTTGAGGCTTAGACGGGTAGTAGATAGGAGTAACTGCGGAGAATGGTAGGAGTTAAGGTGATCATGAGATTGAGTAGAGTTTTTATTAGCATTGAGACGGATTGATGAATTGACGTGAGAAGACTTTGAGAATAACACGACGTGTGGAGATAAATGGATGATTAGGCAGTCGGACTTAATGTTGGTTGGGATTAGTTATAGTGAGTAGGATGAGGGGTAATTCTGTCAGATCAATTATTTGGTGGATGAATTTATGGGGAGTTATGACGAGAAAGTATTGAAGACACGGCGATTGTTGATTTGTGAAGGTGTTATAAGATAGACAAAGTTTTTGTCTTGGATTGGTGGTTGACTAGAACATCATTTTAGCGATTGATTAATATTGGGAAGAAATTGAGAAATTTAGAGATATTAATGAGCGATGATGATGTTTAGTGGAGTGGTACGATATCAGAAGATGATTATTATTTTTTTATGAGAACTTGGAGTTGGAAATTGGAACGGTAATGATGGATCTATATTATTAGGAGGTGAGTTTAGTCGTGGCTTTGCCCAGTGGAAAGATGGATTATGGGGTATTATTGAGGAATGTTGTTCGAAGTTACAGGATTAGAAATCTTTATGAGCAGATATGATAGTTGCGGGTATAAGGTTATATGGGTAATTATAACTAGTGTGAGTGATTCCGAGGGCGGAATCATGTCTAAGGTGGGTAGAATGTAACGGCCTGTTTCTATCGTACCTTCTTCGTGCACGTGCTTTTGATCGTGCACGTGTTTATTTTAGACTTTATTTGTCTTTGAACGTTTTTGTGTGATATGTCGTCGTGATCGTCTCTTAAAATATTAGATTGTGGAATAACTTGGGAACGACATATCTCGAGTCGCTCTTCCGCGATACTAACTTATTTGACGTGACGTCGCGACTTTCTGTTTTGACGCGAGACGTTTCTATTTTTAGTTTCGTCCCTCGACGTCGAAATTTAGATCCCTCTTCTCCACACTCTTTCTTTAGTCGTCCCGAACACCCCAGAATTATTTTATAATTTTTGGATTTAATTTGACCTATTTTCTATTTTTTGAAAGCTTTAAATAATTTTAAAACCTATTTTTATAAAACTTTTAATTACAATATAATTACTATATTATAATAACGTATTAAAGAATTTTCTGGCAAAGTTTCAGAATTTTTGGCCGCACCCATTTTGCGTGAGGGAGAGGAGAGTAATTTTTAAGTAAATTAATTATTTTAAATTATTTTAATAATATTTTTCCGAACCCAAGCCCTAACCCTAGCTCTAACCTATTTAAGTTAGCCCTAGGAAAAGTATTTTCGTCATTGCTCAAAACCCTAGCCGCCGTTTCATCTTCTAAAGCTTCGTCGCAACGTTGCGACGATC
>JAULAV010002158.1:0-25000 GCA_030789695.1 Scilla litardierei | reverse complement strand
ATGGGGAAAACAGGGCTCATTTAGTAAGAGCGTGTCTCGGGGAGTTTGCATGTTCCACCCCAACTGGGTGTGAGGTCCAGTCCCAAGAAGGTCTACCCACTACTTAGGGTCCAAATCACTAATTGATACTTTCATTACGTTTGTAGCATTGGTAAATGTTGACCACTTGTGTGTATTCTTTACTTGTAGCTCTCATAACTTGCCTTATGTTTTATTCTGATGCTAGCTTGCCTTATGTTATGTTGGGTATGTAAATTAGTTGCCATTGCAATTCTGTAATGCCATGCTCAAATGTTTGGTAGCATGTTCCCTTTAGCTCATTGCATGTTTCCTTTGTACATTATCACGGTTGTAAGTAAAGTAGTTGCATTTCCATAATAGCATACTAGAGGGAGTTGGCATTCCTACTGGGTCACGCGTTGACGTGCCCCGTTGACTTTTCAGGTGAGGTTCTTGGAGATGGTAGATGAAGCTAGAGGTTGAGTTGGAATTCTGTTGTTGAGAGCTGGAGCTTAGATTCGGTGGTGAGGGGTAAGGAGAGAGCTATGTGTACTTTGGGTTTTCTTTTGGGGTGAGAGATGCTTGTACTATATAAATTGATGCAATGGGATGTTTGAGATGTATATGGAGTTGTTCAGTGTTTGGCTTTCATTCTCTGTGACTTTGTGTCGTTCTCTGTTGTTGGTTGGCTGGTTGTTGTATACTACATGTACTATTCCCAGCAATGCGCAGTGGACCTGTAGATACGTTTTTAGTTCTCGTCACGTATCTTGCCTCCCTGCATATCCCAGGGAGCGGGTCGTGACAGGTGGTGGCCCACGCAGGTCCCCTCACTGCGGTTGTGTATGGAATATTACGCGTTGTGTTCTTGTGTTTGTGGGTAGTCGAATCCTAAGGTGGGTAGATTCCAGTCTTAGGATTAGACCACATATCAGAAGCTTGAGATATAGAACCCAGAGGGTTTAAATTCGAATATTGATTCAATATGAATGTGTGTACGTATTTATATGTGTAGGTATGTGTACATATACATCTGTAGTTCTGTAAGTGTTGAATATCACTTGTCGAGTATATTGAGATGATATACTCACGTGCATATGACTATGATATATGTCCGAATGATTGTATGGCTCTATAATTGTGTTTGAAGTATATGTGTTACTACGTGGATGACTTATGCATACTTTGTGAAATTGAGTTATATACTTGATTGAAGTGCGAGTAGTGTATAGATGTACTGTGTATTGGCTATATACTATATGTGACATATGCACATGTAGAGTGTGCAGATGCATGTATGGATCCTTGAGTTCCACCCATGTATGTGTGGATATGTATTAGTGTTATGAGTTGATATATGTGATGAGTATATGATACGTGTATGACTGTAAGCTGGTGCGCTTATACATGCGTATGGATGAATATATTTTGTTTGGTTGTCTGTGTATTAATATTAATACGGTAGACCTAGTGTGATGATATATCTGTGAATTTTGGATGGATGCTGGAAGACATACATGAGTGTATGTCTGAGTATAGAGGTGCATGCATATATGTGTTAATGTATGGTAGTCTATGAGTAGTATGTATCATAGAACTATATAGTTGATTGAGCCCTAGGCGATGTACAAATATAGCATGCTATCTATATTCGTAATATGTGGTGTATATGTACATGCTCAGGTACGAGTGGGTATGCCCTAGGTGTATTAGGATTGTGTGTTTGATATATATAGAAGATGAGTATGGTTGCCTGTCTGGTTGTAAGCAGATATGCTCACACCAGTGTTTGGATAGATATATCATTATATGAAAATCTGTGCGAGTTGGTATTGTTGTATGATACTTTATGTAATGACGTGTGTGTATGTGCTTGGGATAGATTGACCCTACAGTATATATCTGATCCCCCTAGGCCTTGTCCTCGGTTGGAAAGTCCGAGGACGGACTTTATTTTAAGGTGGGTAGGATGTAATGACACTAGTGCCTATACACCTAGGGTATGCCTATTGATGTATGTATACATAGTAGTAGTACTCGTATACTGTGATATACTGAGATGTGTGTATAGTAATTGATGTGGTGTATATAGTAAGTTACCTAGGTGAATGAGTAAGTACCTATATGAATGTCTTAATGGATGTTAATGGTTGCTAATGGTGTGGTGGAATGAGTATTAGTGGTTGATTTGTGCTGATGATGATGGTAGTAGTGTAATTAGCAAGTTGTACTTTTAATATTATTTTATTATGATCTTTTTATGGAAAATTATTTTTCAAAAAGATTATAAAGATTATTTTCATGAGGATATTTTCATAATAATATTGTTATTATTATTATGGTTTTGTGAATAATGGCATTGTTGTAATATTGGATTTTTGTGTTTTAGAGGTGGTGTGATTAGCAAGTGTTGTTGGGTACTTAAGGAGATAAGCTAAGTGTTGTAGGGTGGGCTCCTCTTACTTTCCTACATGGGCTTCCTACATGGGCTTTAAGGATTAAAGAAAAAAGGAAAAGAATAGAGATGATGACAAATGGATGGTGGGCTTGAAAAGTCAAAGAAGAGTGGAGAATTGTTTGGAGAATTCTTGTATTCATTAGCCTTATATCTAAGCATATACCTCATCACTCTCTCCCATCTTAATCATTTTCGTTTTCCCTCCTCTCTCCTCCATTTTGCTCCACTTTTTCAAGGAAGAACACATGTTTTCATCATCCTTTTTAACCCTAATCCATATGCTAGTGAGTGGGTTTGATTTGAGCTAAGAATAGGGAGTTTTTCATGCAAGTTTGGAGCTTTTGTGATGGAGTTTGGAGAAGAAGTTTTCATGAGGCCAAAGCTTGGATTTTGATAAGAAAATGAAGCAACTTGAGGTAGGAAGCCAACTTTCTCTATTATGTTATTTGCATGGCATGTTTAGAATTAAAGTTCTCATATTTTGTTGTAGAATTGCAACTTCTTAATTAAAGTTAGCATCTATAACATTTTGTGATGTTAAAATTATCTTCTTGTTATATTGTTTTGGATTGTTGTTCAAGATGCTATCTTTATTGGGAATTTATGAGAAAGATGACATCTTTGTGTTGTTAGTCCACCCCATTTGTTAAATCAATGGGAAAGTTGTGATCTTTATTGTGTTATTTGCAAGATTGGACTCTTTTCATGCAAGGTGCTCTCTTTCTCATCCAAGTTATAGTCTTTATCAAGTTCACATCATTATGTTGATATTTTGATGTTACATTTTTAATTTTGAGCTTAACACATGATTATTTCCTTACAACACTTTTGTTTTTGATGCTAAAAATTTTAACTTGAAAAGCTGAAACTTTGACAAAGATCTGGACTTAATTGGCTATTAGGAATGCTCTAAAAATTTTATATGTTGTTTATTTCGTAGTTATGAACAACTTTCATGTCACAACTTTTTCCAATTCAAAATGGAAGTTAGGTTAAAAATTTAATGTTTACAGCTTGTCTGAAATTCTGTATCACTGGACACATTTTATTAAAACTAAGCTCAGTACCTGCACACACACTGGAATTGTATGTTCTTAGTCTCGTTGGAAATTTAACAAGTTTTTCTCCAACTTCATGTGACTGCTTATTTTTCGTAATTCTGACTGAAATAGGCCAAAAATCAGCACTCAAGACAGACTCTGAAATCTGTCTGGAAAACAGATTTGGCAGACTTCACCAGATAATTCACCATAAATCACTTACTTAGTATATTTGCCTGAAATTTAATCTGAGAATCCATAACTACCATACCTACAACTTTCATTTACATTGCAATGTTATGTTCCGTACAAAAATATGGAATAAACTGCTATTCTAATTGACTGTTGTGCAATTTCCAGCAAGCTGATGTGGTGAGGTGTTGTTCTTAATCCTTATTTGTGATAATTGCTCTTAATTTTTAGTGTTCCATGATGGTGGATGGTTGGGACATCAAGTGCTTGTTCTCATATGTGGCTCTAATCTATTACCCTCACTTATATGTTCATGTTTCAATTAAGGCATTTCATCATGCATGCTTCTCTTTTGGTTATATGTTGTCTCCAAGTTGTATATGTAATCTTTGATATGGATGCTTATGTGATGGTGTAAGGTTTGGCTTGGTGGAGGCATGACCTTTGTTGTGATATGTGGAATTGGAAAAGGGAATGCACAAGGAGATGCATGTCCCAAGTGTATTGCGAAATGTGGAAAGGAAAGAATGGAAATGGTGGTTGCTATGTGATTCTTTTGTTGCACGTTAATTTTAATTGAAATTCTAAGAAATGATTAAGTCCTCTTAAATGAGGGTGACACGGGGAATTGGGGGACACTATGTAGTGGGGAAAACATGAGGGGCTGGACTGGTGGTTGGTGGCCCTCTTGTTCTTGCCCGAGTGGCAGGGAGTGGCAGAAATGAGGAGAAATGGAGAAAATGCGAAGGGGAAATATGGGGAAAACAGGGCTCATTTAGTAAGAGCGTGTCTCGGGGAGTTTGCATGTTCCACCCCAACTGGGTGTGAGGTCCAGTCCCAAGAAGGTCTACCCACTACTTAGGGTCCAAATCACTAATTGATACTTTCATTACGTTTGTAGCATTGGTAAATGTTGACCACTTGTGTGTATTCTTTACTTGTAGCTCTCATAACTTGCCTTATGTTTTATTATGATGCTAGCTTGCCTTATGTTATGTTGGGTATGTAAAATAGTTGCCATTGCAATTCTGTAATGCCATGCTCAAATGTTTGGTAGCATGTTCCCTTTAGCTCATTTCATGTTTCCTTTGTACATTATCACGGTTGTAAGTAAAGTAGTTGCATTTCCATAATAGCATACTAGAGGGAGTTGGCATTCCTACTGGGTCACGCGTTGACGTGCCCCGTTGACTTTTCAATTGAGGTTCTTGGAGATGGCTGATGAAGCTGGAGGTTGAGTTGGAATTCTGTTGTTGGGAGCTGGAGCTTAGATTAGGTGGTGAGGGGTAAGGAGAGAGCTATGTGTACTTTGGGTTTTCTTTTGGGGTGAGAGATGCTTGTACTATATAAATTGATGCAATGGGATGTTTGAGATGTATATGGAGTTGTTTAGTGTTTGGCTTTCATTCTCTGTGACTTTGTGTCATTTTCTGTTGTTGGTTGGCTGGTTGTTGTATACTACATGTTCTATTCCCAGCAATGCGCAGTGGACCTGCAGATACGTTTTTAGTTCTCGTCGCGTATCCTGCCTCCCTGCATATCCCAGGGAGGGGGTCGTGACAACTCATATTCCTCCCTCCTTTGCAAAGAAACCCACCAAGGGTGGACATCAAAGGAAGGGACATGCGTTCATGTATACCAATACTCGTAGGAATGCCTCCACTCCTCACATTCCTACAAATGATAGTTTTTATGTTCCACACCCACGAACAGGTGCAAACACCCATTTGAGACATTCTCATGCACGTACTCATGTTCATGCACCTTCACAAGTTTATGATCACACATCACATCCACGTATGTTTGCTTATTCTCACGATCATCTTCATGCATATGCACCTCATGTTCATCCATGTATGTATGCAACACCACACCATGGATCACATGCCCATCATCATGCTTTAGCACAACACAATGTTCCATAGACATATCAACATGCTCTTGCTAGATCACATGTTCCTAAGCCACATGCATCACATAGAGATGAACCTTGTGTGCATGCAACTACTAGGAAGAGGATACCCAAAACATACACTATTTGGGGTCCTAAGAACACTAGCAATCATGCTAAGAATATGTATGTGCAATCTTATATTCATGATATTATTTTGAATGATGATTATGTTGGAAAATCAAGGTCCTCTTGGACTTGGTTTCCAAAGGGTTAGTTTTTGTTGACCCAACATGCTTGGTACCATAAGTTTATATTCATTCTATGGATACTGTTGAGTCATTGGGCCGAAACTCGAGGAATCTCGATTGGAGAATGGCCAAGGCCCACTGGGCCCACCAAAAAGGACTGATATCGGACTCAGTCAAGGCCCAAATGGCCAGTCGACTATTGGGTCCACCTCACGCAAATGCGGGATTAAAGGCGAGCTCGAAAATCCCAGGGACATGGGAAACGTTTACTCCCATTCATGACGGAAGATCGTGGCCCCAATATAGGTGGCTGTTATCTCCCCAACATCTCTAAGAGGACCCCCGAACCCATATACATAGGAGGGGGGTTCCATCTTCAAGGTACGGGGGCTAATACATAGAACACAATCTTCTTACTTCCTCATTCCATATACGAGCTTGCGTCGTTAGTTTAGAAACGAACCTCCATGGGTCGATCTCTACTACACCAAGCTCCCTCTCTCCCTTAAGTTCCTTACTAAATTAAGCATCGGAGGAGATTTGGGTTGGAACCTAGATCCGACCCCCTAACGACTCCCTGTGGTGCTAATCAATGATCGCCATCTGATGCCCGAGGTCGATATCGAGCTCTTCAACCTCGAACGACCCATTAGACGGTCGTTCTTAGGTCGATCAATGGTCGTACCATCATCAACCATCAGCTACTGACCCTGGTTCACCCAACCGAGGGTCCCACTCTAAAGGCTGACTAGGCTCCAGCTCAGCACTTCGAGTCCTCGTCAGCTTGACAACTGTATCGGTCAATTTCGGCCTTAACAGTTTGGCGCCGTCTGTGGGATAAGTTAACCAGCTTGTCATCCCAAAGCCATTCAGAAGCTATGACAGCTGGACTCAGCAACATCAGACCAGTCGAAGGTCTGAAGGAAAACCCCCGACCAAACAACGTCCTATTACAGGATGTCGCAGACTCCACAACGCCCCCTCCTCGACCAACGGAAGAGGCAAATGAACCCGGGATAACCCGAAGCAACCAATTCACTGTGCAGGTTGATAGGAGCTTAGGTACGTTGGTGGCTTTGGTGCGCCAGAGCACAGGGAGTCCGTCCACGGCAAAGGAGCCACCGCCACCTCCAAATCCGTACCTGACTTCAACAAAGGGCTCAGCATACCTCCGGGGTCTGGTGGACCCAAGGGCAAAATTTTGCCTCTACGGTTTGACCCCCGGCCCACCAGTACAATGGGGTCGGGGTCGAGGTTCAAGCTTTTGTACTCCAGCGGGAACCCACCCACTCCAATTACCGGGCGGCGACCCACAACATCTTGGACCAGGTAATCTACGGAGCTCCTCCTGGATGTAACCCCTTGAACCATACAGGTGGATTCATGAGAGGGGAAGAGATCCAAAATCGATCCACCGGGGCCAACGTTTCGCAAATTGGAGCAAGAGGATCCATGTTGGTCCAATCCGCAAAACGGAGAACTCCGCTGAAGGAGAATATCCTCTCCGCTCCTTTCCTCCCCAAATTCAAGCTCCCGACCCTATCAACGTACGATGGCAGAGGCGACCAATGGTCACACATTCAAAAGTATTTGAATGTCATGTTACTCTACGAGGCCGATGAGCCATACCTCTGCAGAGATTTCAATGCCACCCTAACCAAGAGAGCAAAAAGTTGGTACAAAGGGCTGCCCCGCTGCAACATCGGCTCATTCGAGGAGCTAGCAGAAGTATTATGCAAGCAATTCATCGTCGAACATCAACCCAAGAAGAGGTCGTCCTACCTCTTCTCGCTCAAATAGAACGAGAACGAATCAATCTGAGATTTCATTTCTAGATTCAACGACGAAAGACTCGATGTGGAAGAGACGCCGAATGTGACCATCATAGCGGCACTCACCCAGGCAGTCAGGAACAAGCACCTGAGGAGAGCTCTTCACTAGTTCCTCCTTAATACCGTGGCAGAAATGCCCAATATCACTGATCGGTTCACTTCCTCTGAGGAAGCAGAAGAGTCGGATGGAGCCAATGCAAAGGGCACTCCCTCTACCGTGGAGACACGGGGCGAGAGAAATCAAACTTGGGAACCCCCTGACAGAAGTCCCGAGATAAGAGGCCCAGCGAGAGGAGCCCCCGAAGCAAGGAGTGTCACGCCCCGCTTCCCAAAACGACGGAAGCGAGACGTGACTAAGGTCTGCATGGGCCGGAGCTGTGAGGCTCAGGCCTAATAAGCGTCTGTAGGGATACCATTTACAGAAACAGGTTCTTGCATATATAAAATTTGTAACAACAGAAAGTACTGAAAGAAAGATGCATTCATTTTATTCCATCAAGATATCCAGAAGTACAAGAGTCTAAAAAAGGAAATTAATGCCCAGCATGGCAACAACTACAGAAAGAAAACTAATGGTGCAAGCACCCAACCTAGGTAGAAAGTAAAACGGTGCTACGCACCCGAACTAAAAAGAGATAAAAACCTCTGAGGATCAGCAACAGGGAAGTAGCTCTAGCACTAGTCCTCGTCAGGAAGGTATTCCAGGTCAACGTCCTCTGGCTCCACGTCCTCAGGTATCTTTGGCTCGTCCACGTACCCTGGCTCAGTACCTGACGTACAACACCCAAGAGAAAATGAGTTGTACGTCAGGTAAAGTCTACGAAAGGAAGGTGAGACTCTATAGCAAGTGTGAAACAATTTTTAACAACCTTTTACTGGTTGATTACATGCAGTTGCGATGGCATGACAATTTACTGAGCAAAGGAAGTATAAAAACTGAGCAGGAAAGTAAACGTGACAGACAAAAGGCGTAGCATGTGCTACAGGCTACTAGACTAGACTAGATAGGATAGGACAAGACAAGAAGTACCGTGTGTGTCACAAAAGGTTCACGCCTTACGGTTTGAGGGTGGCCAGACCCTCTCCCCTTGCGACCGCTCAACCCTACCCCAAACCCGAGTGCTCAAGACAAGACAATATAGGACCACTCACTCTAGCTTGACGAGTGCCTCTATCCCCACGGTCTGTAGCGTATCCCTCACTCCCTTGGTGAGCGACGAACATTTCGTATGTGAAACTGTAACATAGGACCACTCGCTCTAGGTTGACGAGTGCCTCTATCCCTACGGTCTGTAGAGTATCTCTCACTCCCTTGGTGAGCGACGAACATTCTGTAGGTGAAATCGTATCATATGACCACTTGCTCTAGCTTGACGAGTGCCTCTATCCCCACAGTCTGTAGCGTATCTCTCACTCCCTTGGTGAGCGACGAACATTCCGTAGGTGAAACTATAACAGAGATCACTCCATCTTGCTTGGAGAGCATCTGAAATGCATGAAGGCTTTTGTGTAGCATTTCATGTCATGACAGATGATAAGGAGTTGTTCATTCTAGGGGGTCCACACGCACACACACATAGATAGAACCTAGGGTGTCAGTTGTTATTGTTGTTTGTGCTTAGACTTCGTCGTCAAGTCTAAGCTGTCAAGGGGGTCCCGGACGCTATCATTTCACGTCCGATTCTCTTTAGTTGTACTTTTAAAGTTTAAAGAAAGATGGTCTAAATGTGGCCGAAAGTACGCAAGTGAGAAACACTTGCCTGCAGTGGCGGGTGCGTCGTCAGTCCGGATCGTCTTGTCAAAGCGGTGTATCGGCGAGGGTCCATTTGAAACGGGACAACAGCGATGTCAGATCGTGTTTTTCATCAATCCTATTATGCTAAGTTTCTAAGTTCAGCGGGACTACCCAAACAGTCAAAAGTCACTATTTTTGATTCGTTCCACCTAATCGACGACTATCCTATGTGCATAGATATCAAGTCCGTTCGTCGATATCTAAGGTTGAACAACATTTTAAAGGAGCAAAAATGTAAACTTAGTTATCGCTGATGACTTTTAGATTAGGTTTTAGATTTGCTACGATGTGGGTTCTTACTACGCGTTAGGGGCTAACCTTTTCGGCGTTTGATCGTAGATCAGACATCGGGTCTGAACGACGATAGATCTGCATTGTCGGCAACATCTTGGCCGTGGGTAGCACAACGAGACATGTCTGGACAGCAAGCGAAAGGCGAGAACAGTGAGCAAGCATCGAGATCTCTCCGGTTGCAGGTAGCGCAATGGATCTACACGGCGGCGGCAACGTTGGGGGAAAACACGCAAGATCGGCGACGTGCGTGAACTCCTAGGAGAAAGAGGGGCTATCGAGAATTGAAGGAGGTCGATGGGGGTTTGCTCGGCCTGGTGGGAGGCTGACGGCGGCGGTGCGCAGCGACGGCCCACCGTGAGAAGGAGAAATGGACAGATCTGCGATACAGGGTCGTTGTTTTGGATCGCAGCGGAGATGTGGGGTACTGAGGGGTCAAAAGGTCATGTCAGTAGATAGAGGGGGTCGAGGGGAGGTTGATAGAGGTGGAGGTGGCTGCCGACAGCGGCCGGAGGGCGGCGGCCGCGGGCTTTTTCCGGCGGGCGCAATGACAGGAAAAACTTGCGGCCTGGGGTCTTTTGTTGGGTTTCTAGGGGAGAGAGAGGGAAGAGAGAGGAGAGATGGCCGGACCTTGGGGTGTCCGGTGGTCCCTCATCGGTGGCGAGAGGGAGGCACAAAATGAAGAAGAAAGTGGCGGCTGCGAGTAAATTGCATGCCCTAGCTTGGTTGTGGCAGAGTTGTTTTTAAGGTGATGATTGATGCTATGTAGGGTATACAAGAGGGTGTAGTTTGGGTGACTAGGAGAGAGGGTGTGTGAGATGGGTGTGTAAAGTAGGGAAAAGTAGGATGAGGGTAACAATGAAATCCCATGTGATACGAATGAGGGATCTTAGGGATTTGATTAAGTTTGAAATTTGAAAAAAATATGGAAAAAATATGGGTACGGTGATCGATCATGTGTTAGGTTCACAGAAAATGATCTAAAAAAATAAAAAGGTCAGGCATCGAAGTCTAAAGCTACGACGTATCTACAATCAAAGCCGATTTGTGGGAGAACGACCCGTGAAATGACGTTTACTAAAAATCCCAAAAAGAACTACTCTTCTATACGGTCACAACGACATATAACATCGCGTATTCCGGATAGAAGAAAGGTCAGAGAAAAATACGCATACGAAAGAGGAAAGTACGCGTAAAAATACAAACGGTCGAAAAGCAGCCGTTACATTCTACCCACCTTAGAAATGATTCCGCCCTCGGAATCACTTATAATAATAATAATATATATATATACACTTATGCCTACAACTCCCATATTCAACATAATGATTGCTAATCCTATCACTTTTAATCAGTGTTCCTCAACAATTCATCATAACTCATCTCTCCACTGAATAAGCTACAACTAGTATCTCATCCTAGCACATAACTATAGATCCACATTACCATGTACAAATTAACAATCATCTCGTCCCCAATATATCATCCATCATATTGACTCATAAATCTATTCTCCATAATCAAAACCATCAAGCCACATCATTCCTTACCCTTATCATCTAATCTCATAATCATATTAATTCCATCTTCATAACATTCCATTTGTCTCAACATGTCGTGCTATCTCCAAAGTCTTCTCCACCCCATCTTATAATCAAGTCCTGATGCTTTAAATGCTCTACTCGTATCATGATCACTTTAAATCAATACTATATCCTCACAGCTACTCATATCTACCACTCGTCTAAATTCTCAGATCTGATAAGTACTCATCTCTTGCGTACAATTTCATTCAACCAGAATACTCCATTGGGTCTGTTACACATTGGTATTAATTAAAGTTAAATAAATATGTAACGACTGGTTTTTCATGTATTTGGATTATCTATATTATAAATATGTTTTGGTGGATTTTCTCCTTACGTGTGGTTTCCGTCTCCGTAGCTTTCGTTTTCGTTTGTTTCGTTGTGATTTTCTAGCTTCTTCCTTAGAATCGTTGATCTTGGAGTAAGTCACTCATGACGAACTTTAAATCGCTCATATTTTAGAGTTAGAGTGATCTTAGAAGCTATAGAAATCTTTCCGAAGCTTCGCGCTTCATTTCGGCACTTTTCATGCACCTTAGTTGGTTTAAGAAGGGGAACCAACCGACTAGATTGAGATCTAGTCGGTCGGTAACTCTTCTCCAACCGACTAGTTCATTAAATCAATAATTCAGAAGTTACTGTTTACTCTTAGTCGGTCTAAGAACAACCACCGACCGACTAGATGCGCAACTAATCGGTCAGAACTTGCTCTCAGACCGACTAGTTCCTTTGATTAATTTCACCTAAGTTACTGTTTACCGTTAGTCAGTCTAAGAATGTTTTTCGACCGACTAGGTTGCAAACTAGTCGTTCAGCCATTGTTCTTTAACCGACTAATTCATTGACCATTTTGACGACCTGAGTTACTGTTTGCTTTTAGTCCACAGTTGGTAGACCGATCGACTAGTTCTCAAACTAGTCGGTCAACAACCTTCTTTGACCGACTAACCGCTGTCGTAAACCTAGGGTTTGCCCAGCTGCCGGCTTGTTTCCTATTTAAACCCCCTTTCGTTTCTTTTCTCTTTCTCTTCTCTTGGCCATTTCCTTTCCCCCTTGACCTCTGATCATCCCCAAACTTCCCCAAGCCATTCCTCCTTCCTCAAGAGCCCCTCTCCCTCTCCATTTGGGCCAGCCACCATGCTTTAGGCAGCCTCCAACCCCCAAAACCCCACAAAATCCCATTTCTCCAGATTTTCTCCCCATTTCCAGATCTGAGCCGTGGTTCTCCGGATCGTTCTTCCGTTGTCGTGCTTGCTCGGCATCGTTCTTCTGCTCCAATACGGTAGTGAATCGATCCTTTAATATTCTCTTAACCCTCATGGTGATTTTTGTTAAACCCTAATAAACTAGGTTGGATGTTGTTCTAATATTGATTTGCCATGGCAGCGATCCCATTCCGTAGAATAGAGTTGTGAGACGTTTTACCGTCAATCGTCATCCTCGGTGCTAGGCAAGTGAAACTTGCCACTTAGGGTTTTAGGCCATGTTTTAGGCCATTTGCTTATTGTAGGTGTAAAAGAGACTAGGCGACGAAATGATACTCGCCTAGGCGCAAATTTCAGGATCTAGCTTGAAACGAAGCTTGATCCGACTACTTTTCATTATTTGCACTTGTTGCCATCCATGCATCGTATCTGCCATATTTAAATTCCATTAACGGTACATGAATTATCTGTACATGTCATGCTATCCATGTTGAATGTTGCTTTCGTAGCACACGCTACATTACTTGTACTACTTGATCCGGCTAGGCACCCGTTATGCGGGCATAACCCTACGCCATACGTGTTGAAAACACTTCCTAGCTCGTGATCCAGAAGTGAGCATTACATGTTCGGGGGTAAGGCTCTGGCTCGATACACGTGGAGGGGTAGAGATAAACGATCACTTGAGCTTAGGAGTTGGCCCAATCAGCCACTCTAGCCAACAGGCGGAATCTCTGTGCACGACGTGTTTACCTGACGTGATTTACATGACTTGTACTTGTCCGTGTTTATACTTGTAAAACTTGTCATCCATGTCATACTTGTTACTTGTTGCATGCACCTTACCTTATTTGTTACTCACATACTAAACTTGTCATGCTATACATCATACTATAACTGCTAGGTTGTTAGTTTACCTTCCTTTCAGTTTCCTTGCCTAAGTCTTTTAGACTTGCTGGCATGTGCCCCTTTACTCTTTTGGGTGACACATGTTAGATCCGGAGCCTGAGGTTGCTGCTGAGGACGTGGTGTTCGCTGACGCTGAGTCAGAGCCCGTGTTCATCGAGGAGTTTGAGGACACGGGCGATCAGTCGTAGAGACTGTTTGGGTTGTTGTTTAGACTGCTTTAGTTGTCGGTGCGTAGCACCTATGCTTTGTGCCGTGTTGGCTTTTGTTGGCCATGTTTTGGGCCTAGACTCTTTCTTTTAGCCTGGTGGCTTTTCTGGATGTTGAACTTAATTTTAATGTTTGGACATTGCTGAGATTTGGGATTTTATTTCTGTATCTCCTTGTGTTATTATCTTGTTCTGCTAGTGGTTACAGTGACCTGCATATGTTTTATTGATGCTTATCAGGCGTGTGGCTTCACAGCTCCACGTCTGTGCGAACCTTCTCACGTCTCGCCTCCATTGCTTTGGGAAGCGGGGCGTGACAGGTTTTGTTGGTGGCCCATGCAGGTCCTCTTCTGTAACTGTGATTATCGGAATAACGATAATAATATTAGAATGTCCAATAAACTAAGTTCGACATCCGAGTCATAAGCTATGAGTCTAATCTGTTTCGTTTTCTGTGTCATTAGATGGCAGGAAGGCGATTTACCCGTGGTGGTGGTAGCGCGCCCCCTCATGACGAGGAGCCTGAGCGGGAGCCCACCAATAGGGAGATGATGCGGATGATGCTTCAGATGATGCAGGTGCAGCAGGGCGTGCTCCTGCAAGTCTAGAATGCTCCAGTTGCTCGAGCTTCTCGGGCAATCCAGGATGCCCCTCGTTCCGAGCCGAGAGCGAAGTAGTTTCGGGAGCTTGGTCCCGCTTATTTTGATGGGTCTGAGGGTCCTCTAGCTGCCGATGAGTGGATTCGGAACATAGAGGATAATTTGAAGATGGCGAAGATCAGCCCGGCTGGATGTGTTGATTTGGCGAAGAGGCAGCTCAAGGATAATGCCCGTAACTGGTGGGATGCAGAAGAGAAGATGCTGGTGGAGCCGATAGCTTGGGCTACCTTTAAGTCCAGGTTCGATGAAGAGTTCTTTCCGAAGGCTGCCAGGAAGGAGATGCTGCAGCGCTTTATTGAGCTGAAGCAAGGGAGCTTGACGGTGGACCAGTACCACCAAGAGTTCACTAGGCTGAGTCGGTTCGCACCGAAGATGGTGCAGGATGCTGATGAGAGGGCTCAGATGTTCCTGCAAGGACTTGCTTTGGAGCTTCAGAGTTTTGTGTCTTCCTCTGATCTGGACTCTTATCAGAAGGTTCTGGTTGCTGCGAGGAGGCGGGAGCTGAACCTGAGCCAGAGGAGGGGACATGTTGCTGGAGCTGGGAAGATGCCTATGGAGCAGGCTAGAGCGGTGGTTAGGCCTGGTTTCAAGCCTAATCATCTGGTGCAGTTCAAGAGGCCAGGAGGGCCTATTCAGAAGACTTTCCATTTCTGCGGCAAGACCGGGCATATCAAGGATCAGTGTAGGAGATTTCTGGGCCAGTGTATTGTCTGTGGAGATCCTACCCATACTATAAAGGACTGCCCGAAGTCGAAGCAGCCTTGGAGGGCACCTGTTGCAGCACAGCCATTGCAGCAGAGAGCGCTTGTTCCTGCTAGACGTGGAGCAGATCTTGTTCCACAGAGGCAGGCTTTTCCGTTGAGGAGGTAGGCTTTTCTGATGACTTAGGTGGAGAGCATGGCTGTGGATGAGGTTATCGCAGGTAATCCTCAATCTAGCTGTCCTTCTTAGTTAGTTTTGTTTGTTAGATTATGTTATTTGCTTGTACATGATTGTTTGCTAGACTATGGCTTGATTGTTAGACTGTTTGTAGGTGTGATTTTGGTTTGCACATTTCTTGCACGAGTCCTCTTTGACTCTGGTGCATCGATGTCCATTATTTCTCGGAGCTTCGTGGAGGAGCATTCCTTGTCGACGTCCCCTCTTTCCAAGAGATGGAATATCGTTAAAGGGAATGGCATGATCTCTGTGCATCGTGGTTGTAATTCTTGCCTGTTGGTGGTTTGTGGACATGAGCTTTACGCTGATTTCATTGTCCATGACATCATCAACTATGATGCGGTCCTTAGGATGGATTGGCTTGTGAGCTTCTTTGCTACGATCGACTGTTGGAGGAAGAAGGTGGTGTTCGAGATTCCCGGACATCCAGTATTTGAGTTCAGCCGAGGTAGTAGTTCGCTTGGCCCTGTCAGATTTCGGGCCAGGCCGGTGGAGTTTGTGGCTATGCAGATGGAGCTGGAGAGGCCAACGGTTATGCGGGACTTCGATGACGTCTTCCCTGAGGAGATGTCTGGATTGCCACCCGATCGAGCTCTCGAATTTTCGATTGATCTTATTCTGGGAGCGCAGCCGATTTCGAAGGCGCCCTATCGTATGGCACCCGTAGAGTTGGAGGAATTACGGAAGCAGCTGGATGAGCTTTTACAGAAGGGTTATATCAATCCTAATGTGTCTCCATGGGGAGCACCGGTGCTGCTGGTGAAGAAGAAGGATGGTTCGCGAGGCATGTGCGTGGACTATCGGGAGCTGAATACGGTGACCATCAAGAATAAATACATGTTGCCTCGCATCGATGATATTTTTGATCAGCTTGGAGGATCGAGGGTGTTTTCGAAGTTGGATCTGAGGAGTGGTTATCATCAGCTGAAGGTGAAGAAGGAAGATGTTCCGAAGACAGCGTTCAGGACGAAGAATGGACACTATGAGTTTGTGGTTATGCCTTTTGGTGTAACCAATGCACCCGCAATTTTCATGAATCTGATGAATCTGATCTTCTATGACTTTTTAGATAAGTTTGTCGTTATCTTTATTGACGACATTCTGATCTATTCTAAGTTGGAGGAGGAGCATGCATCGCACTTGAGGACAGTGTTGGAGATTTTGAGGAAGCATCGGTTGTATGCTAAGTTTTCGAAGTGCGAGTTTTGGCTGGACAGAGTTGCTTTTCTCGGGCATGTGGTGACTGGAGATGGTATTTCAGTGGATCCTGAGAAGATCAAGGCCATCAGAGAGTGGCTTGTTCCGCAGTCAGCATCTGAGATCTGGAGTTTCCTTGGACTTGCTGGTTATTATCGACGCTTCATTAAGGACTTTTCTCGTATTGTTGAGCCGATGACCAGATTGACGTGGAAGGATGTGCCTTTTGTTTGGTCGGGTGATTGTGAGAATGCTTTTGGCGTTCTGAGAGAGAGGTTGACGACTGCCCATATTCTTGTTGTGCCTGATCGCAGCGGAGGATTTGAGATCTTTTGTGATGCTTCTGGCAAGGGTCTCGGTTGTGTGTTGCATCAGCACGGGCATGTTGTGGCGTATGCTTCACGTCAGCTCAAGACTCATGAGAATAATTACCCGACGTACGACTTGGAGTTGGCTGCTGTCGTGTTTACGCTCAAGATTTGGAGGCACTTCCTGCTGAGTGAGAAAGTGAAGATCTTCACCGATCACAAAAGCTTGAAGTATATTTTTACTCAGAAGGAGCTCAACATGCGACAGCGTCGATGGTTGGAGCTCATGGCGAATTATGAGATTGATTTGCAGTATCACCCTGGCAAGGTGAATGTGGTCCCGGATGCGCTGAGTAGGCTTCCAGCGGTGATGATTTTGACCTCGCAGTGGAGATTGCAGCAGGATTTTTGCGAGTCTGGATTTGGGATTGTTCTTCCTGGAGAGGCTTCTTCGTTGATGTGTATGCAGATTCAGTCGTCGATTGTGGATAGGATCAAGGCTGGCCAGGCTGGAGATCCGAAGTTGGTGAAGATTCGGGAGCAGGTGGAAGCCGGTCTGTGGACTGACTTCTTGATTCATGAGGATGGTTCGTTGAGATTTGGAGCCAGGTTGTGTGTGCCAGCTGGGGATATCAGAGAGGAATTGTTGGTGGAGGCACACAGTTCGCCGTATTCTGTGCATCCTGGTGGCACCAAGATGTACAAGGATCTTCGTCTGAACTTTTGGTGGCATGGTATGAAGAGGAGTGTGGCTCGGAGTGTGGCCAAGTGTCTGGTTTGCCAGCAGGTAAAGGTGGAGCATCAGCGTATGGCAGGGTTGCTACAACCGCTTCTGATTCTGGAGTGGAAGTGGCAACACATCACTATGGATTTCGTGACTGGACTACCTCAGAGTCCGAAGCATAATGACGCGATTTGGGTGATCGTAGACCGATTGACTAAATCTGTGCACTTTATTCCATTCCGAGTAGGACAGTCCACTGAGGCGCTAGCGAGGAGATACTTGGAGGTAAATTCTTTTACTCTCCGTTTCTATTTCCTTTTACTAGTTTAGATAGTGATGTAACATGAATCGTGCAGGAGATCGTACGACTTCACGGAGTCCCTATAAGTATCTTGTCGGACAGAGACACAAGGTTCACATCTCAGTTCTGGCAGAGTTTACAGAAGAGTTTGGGTACGCGTCTGAGTTTCAGCACGGCGTACCATCCGCAGACGGATGGCCAGTCCGAGAGGACAATTCAGATCTTGGAGGACATGCTGAGGGCGTGCATGTTGGATTTCAAGGGTTCGTGGGAGGACCATCTACACCTGGTGGAGTTCTCTTACAACAACAGCTTCCAGGCGAGCATTGGCATGGTGCCTTTCGTCGCGCTGTATGGGAGGAAATGTCGATCGCCATTGAGTTGGGATGACGTTGGTGATCGGGAGCTGTTGGGACCTGAGATGATTGTGGAGGCCGTGGATGTTGTCAGGAACATTCGGGAGAGGCTGAGGATTGCTCAGGACCGGTTTAAGCATTGGGCGGATGCTAAACGGTGTCCTTTGGAGTTTCAGCCTGGCGACCATGTGTTCTTGAAGATTTCCCCGAATCGTGGTGTGATTCGCTTTGGGAAGCGAGGGAAGTTGAGCCCGCGATACATTGGACCGTTTGATATTCTGGAGAGAGTTAGCGAGGTAACCTATCGCTTGGCCTTGCCGCCATCTTTGGAGGGAGTTCACAATGTTTTCCATGTGTCGCAGCTTCGTCGATACATTAGCGATCCATCTCATGCTGTGGATTTCTCGGAGATCACCATTCGCCCTGATATGACGTATGACCAGCAGCCAGTGCTGATTTTGGACAGGCATCAGAAGTCACTCCGGAACAAGGTTGTCAATCTTGTGAGGGTGATGTGGCGACACGGCTCGCCAGGAGAGTCTACTTGGGAGAGAGAGGATGAGATGCGAGAGCGCTACCCACTTTTGTTCCCGGACACGTGAGTGTTGGGAAATTCCGAGGACGGAATTTTTCTTAAGTTGGGGAGGATGTAACGACTGGTTTTTCATGTATTTGGATTATCTATAGTATAATTATGTTTTGGTGGATTTTCTCCTTACGTGTGGTTTCTGTCTCCGTAGCTTTCGTTTTCGTTCGTTTCGTTGTGATTTTCTAGCTTCTTCCTTAGAATCGTTGATCTTGGAGTAAGTCACTCATGACGAACTTCAAATCAATCATATTTTAGAGTTAGAGTGATCTTAGAAGCTATAGAAATCTTCCCGAAGCTTCGCGCTTCATTTCGGCACTTTTCGTGCACCTTAGTTGGTTCAAGAAGGGGAACCAACCGACTAGATTGAGATCTAGTCGGTCGGCAACTCTTCTCCAACCGACTAGTTCATTAAATCAATAATTCAGAAGTTACTGTTTACTCTTAGTCGGTCTAAGAACAACCACCGACCGACTAGATGCGCAACTAGTCGGTCAGAACTTGCTCTCAGACCGACTAGTTCCTTTGATTAATTTCACCTAAGTTACTGTTTACCGTTAGTCGGTCTAAGAATGTTTTTCGACCGACTAGGTTGCAAACTAGTCGGTCAGCCATTGTTCTTTAACCGACTAATTCATTGACCATTTTGACGACCTGAGTTACTGTTTGCTTTTAGTCGGTCACAGTTGGTAGACCGATCGACTAGTTCTCAAACTAGTCGGTCAACAACCCTTCTTTGACCGACTAACCGCTGTCGTAAACCTAGGGTTTGCCCAGCCGCCGGCTTGTTTCCTATTTAAACCCCCTTTCGTTTCTTTTCTCTTTCTCTTCTCTTGGCCATTTCCTTTCCCCATTGACCTCTGATCATCTCCAAACTTCCCCAAGCCATTCCTCCTTCCTCAAGAGCCCCTCTCCCTCTCCATTTGGGCCGGCCACCATGCTTTAGGCAGCCTCCAACCCCCAAAACCCCACAAAATCCCATTTCTCCATATTTTCTCCCCATTTCCAGATCTGAGTCGTGGTTCTCCGGATCGTTCTTCCGTTGCCGTGCTTGCTCGGCATCGTTCTTCCGCTCCAATACGGTAGTGAATCGATCCTTTAATATTCTCTAAACCCTCATAGTGATTTTTGTTAAACCCTAATAAACTAGGTTGGATGTCGTTCTAATATTGATTTGCCATGGCAGCGATCCCATTCCGTAGAATAGAGTTATGAGACGTTATACCGTCGATCGTCATCCTCGGTGCTAGGCAAGTGAAACTTGCCACTTAGGGTTTTAGGCCATGTTTTAGGCCATTTCCTTGTTCTAGGCGTAAAAGAGACTAGGCGACGAAATGATACTTGCCTAGGCGCAAATTTCAGGATCTAGCTTGACAACAAAGCTTGATCCGACTACTTTTCATTATTTGCACTTGTTGCCATCCATGCATCTTATCTGCCATGTTTAAATTCCATTAACGGTACGTGAATTATCTGTACATGTCATGCTATCCATGTTGAATGTTGCGTTCGTAGCACACGCTACATTACTTGTACTAATTGATCCGGCTAGGCACCCGTTATGCGGGCATAACCCTACGCCATACGTGTTCAAAACACTTCCTCGCTCGTGATCCAGAAGCGAGCATTACGTGTTTGGGGGTAAGGCCCTGGCTCGATACACGTGGAGGGGTAGAGATAAACAGTCACTTGAGCTTAGGAGTTGGCCCGATCAGCCACTCTAGCCAACAGGCGGAATCTCTGTGCACGACGTGTTTACTTGACGTGTTTACTTGACGTGATTTACTTGACTTGTACTTGTCCGTGTTTATACTTGTAAAACTTGTCATCCATGTCATACTTGTTACTTGTTGCTTGCACCTTACCTTATTTGTTACTCACATACTAAACTTGTCATGCTATGCATCATACTATAACTGCTAGGTTGTTAGTTTACCTTCCTTTCAGTTTCCTTGCCCAAGTCTTTTAGACTTGTTGACATGTGCCCCTTTACTCTTTTGGGTGACACATGTTAGATCCGGAGCCTGAGGTTGCTGCTGAGGACGTGGTGTTTGCTGATGCTGAGTCAGAGCCCGTGTTCATCGAGGAGTTTGAGGACACGGGCGATCAACCGTAGAGACTGTTTATGTTGTTGTTTAGACTGCTTTAGTTATCGGTGCGTAGCACCTATGCTTTGTGCCGTGTTGGCTTTTGTTGGCCATGTTTTGGGCGTAGACTCTTTCTTTTAGCCTGGTGGCTTTTCTGGATGTTGAACTTAATTTTAATGTTTGGACATTGCTGAGGTTTGGGATTTTATTTCTGTATCTCCTTGTGTTATTATCTTGTTCTGCTCGTGGTTACAGGGACCTGCATATGTTTTATTAACGCTTATCAGGCGTGTGGCTTCACAGCTCCACGTCTCTGCGGACCTTCTCACGTCTCGCCTCCATTGCTTTGGGAAGCGGGGCGTGACAAAATAAGTCTTGGACACCTTATTCTTTTCATCCGAAAGAAATCTAATCTAATATCCTTGTGTTCAAAATCAACTAATCACCGGTACAACATATCCCATCTCACTCAATGCCTACCCGCAAACATAATCCTATAACAATAATAGCTAGTACTAACAATATCATAACAATAAAAAAATAACACTCACGAAGAGGGAAGGAGAATAAAGAATGTTTTAAACACATGTGGGAAAAACGTGTGGAGTTGTGGTATTGGATGAGGGAGGATAAGGGGTTGTGATCTTTGTGTGCTAGTTTCAAAACTTCAAAGATTTGGTTTAAAAGAAAACAAAAGTTTTTATACAATCACATGCTGTCATAAATAAGCTATACTATAATGTGAAAGACTAAATTTAAGGAATTGCTTGCAATGACGCTATCCACACATATATAAATACCGTCATTCATACAACTTCATGCTTATATCACGAATAACACTGAGTATACATACATGATACAGAGACAATCATTAATATCCTAAAGGTAGCACACTCACACAGGTCCACACACTCCACCTATATACATACACCACGACGACATCACAAAAACCAATGGGCCCACTACTAAACTAGAGTTGACACAAGCAACGACAAGCACTAATGTCTAAATAATAGAGGACGCCAAAACCAAAAGCGAAACGAAACAAGATCGAAAAGAACGAGTTTGGATAAGGCGAGGATAAGGAGATAGCTAGTTGGGTGGGACAAAAATATTGCTCAAAATAATTAAATAGATGAAAGAAGTATTACGTGTAAAATATGGTATCATATATATTTATACTTATAAAAATATGTAGAAATAGCGATCAAATGGTAGAATATTACAACTCGGAAAAAAAGTTAGACGAAGGAAAAAAAAGAGTAGGGTGAGGTAGTGATTTGTTTCGCAAATGAAAATAGATTTATAAAAAGATTTTTTTTTGAAGTATAAGCACGATGAACATTGAATTGAAAAAAAAATTGAAGTTCTATTTAGCTTAGAAAAATATTCTAAAAGTACGTACGATAAATGGTTAAAATAAATTTCGTAGTTTAGAAAAAGATGATATATTGAATTATCAAAAATGGTTACAAGGTTTTTAAAACTGAATTACGAAAAATGCCGGCTAGAAAATGATTACAGGTAGTAACTTAAAATTACGACCAAAAAGGTTTCAAAATCCTAGAAAGAACTTTAAGTCAACCGAAAAGCAAGAAATTTAAATATATAATAAGGGGTTTTCAAAGAAGTTAAATTGAGCGAAGAATTTAATAAGGAATTTCGAAAATACTTTTAGGGGAATCAGAATTTGCAATGGGGAAGATTCAAATAATTAACGATAATCGTCATGAAGCGATTACGGGAAACGAGGGCAAAGAATATGATCGCATGATGAATACGCCTTCGATATGATTCATGAAAAGCTACGATGGAAATCTACGGTCGATAACACAGAAGTGTAATGATTGGGAAGATGCTAGAAATCAGGGGTTCTAATTATCGGGCCGTCTAAAGATCGGGAGAACTCAGCACTAAGACTTCCAAATGAACTAGAATGAGTAGAGATCTCAGGGAAGAGTCCCAAGCGAGTCAAGATTACGTTCTGCTGGGCCCGAAGTTGGTGGACCCGAGCAAACGACTAAAAGAAGGACCCTAGAAATCTAACATGGTCAGAGCCGGGTGAGAGGCTACTAGGGTATCTTAAGACGAGTATGACTAAATCTTAACCAAGGCGCCTGACTAGTAAACTTGGATGTCTATATAAGTCTTCCTACCCTCTAAGACAAGGAAGACCCAAATTAGACTTGTACATGACAAACTGAAGGTTAAAAATGAAAGCGAGTAATACTATTGCTATGAACTTTTATAATTGCACAACCTGCATGGGCCACCACTAAAACATGTCACGCCCCGCTTCCCAAAACGACGGAAGCGAGACGTGACTAAAGTCCGCATGGGCCGGAACTGTGAGGCTCGGGCCCAATAAGCGTCTGTATGGATACCATTTACAGAAACAGGTTCTTGCATATATAAAATTCGTAACAACAGAAAGTACTGAAAGAAAGATGCATTCATTTTATTCCATCAAGATATCCAGAAGTACAAGAGTCTAAAAAAGGAAAGTAATACCTAGCATGGCAACAACTACAGAAAGGAAACTAATGGTGCAAGCACCCAACCTAGGCAGAAAGTAAAATGGTGCTACGCACCTGAACTAGAAAGCGATAAAAAAACATCTGAGGATCAGCAACAGGGAAGTAGCTCTAGGACTAGTCCTCGTAAGGAAGGTACTCCGGGTCAACGTCCTCCAGCCCCACGTCCTCAGGTAGCTCTGGCTCCTCCACGTTCCGTGGCTCAGTCCCTGGCGTACAACACCCAAGAGAAAAGGAGCTGTACATCAGGTAAAGTCTACAAAAGGAAGGTGAGACTCTACAGCAAGCGTGAAACAACTTTTAACAACATTTTACTGGTTGATTACATGCAGTTGCGATGACATGATAATTTACTGAGCAAAGGAAGTAAAAAAACTGAGCAGGAAAGTAAACGTGACAAACAATAGCCATAGCGTGTGCTACGGGCTACAAGACTAGACTAGACAGGACATGATAAGACAAGAACTACCGTGTGTGTCACAAAGGGTTCACGCCATACGGTTTGAGGGCGGCCAGACCCTCTCCTCGTGCACCCGCTCAACCCTACCCCAAACCCGAGTGCTCAAGACAAGACAATATAGGACCACTCGCTCTAGCTTGACGAGTGCCTCTATCCCCACGATCTGTAGCGTATCCCTCACTCCCTTGGTGAGCGATGAACATGTCGTAGGTGAAACTGTAACATAGGACCACTCACTCTAGCTTGAAGAGTGCCTCTATCCCCACGGTCTGTAGAGTATCTCTCACTCCCTTGGTGAGCGACGAACGTTCTGTAGGTGAAATTGTAACATAGGACCACTCGCTCTAGCTTGACAAGTGCCTCTATCCCCACAGTCTGTAGCGTATCTCTCACTCCCTTGGTGAGCGACGAACGTTCCGTAGGTGAAACTGTAACAGAGATCACTGCATCTAGCTTAGAGAGCATCTGAAATGCCCGAAGGCTTTTATGTAACATTTCATGTCATGACAGATGATAATGAGTTGTTTATTCTAGGGGGTTCACACGCACGCACACACAGATAGAACCTAGGGTGTCAGTTGTTGTTGTTGTTGTTTGTGCTTAGATTTTGTCGTCAAGTCTAGCTGTCAAGGGGTCCCGGACGCTATCATTTTACATTCGGTTCTCTTTAGTCGTACTTTTACAGTTTAAAGAAAGATGGCCTAAACGTGACCGATACGCAAGTGAGAAACATCTGCATGCGGTGGCAGGTGCGTCGTCAGTCTGGATCGTCTCATCGAAGCAGCGTGTCGGCGAGGGTCCATCTGAAACAGGACAACGGTGATGTCAGATCGTGTTTTTCATCAATCCTATTATGGTAAGTTTCTAAGTTCAGCGGGACTACCCTAACAGTCAAAAGTCACTATTTTTGATTCGTTCCGCCTAATAGACGACTATCTCATGTGCACAGATATCAAGTCCATTCGTCGATGTCCAAGGTTGAACAACATTTTAAAGGAGCAGAAATGTAAACTTAGTTAGCGTTGATGACTTTTAGATTAGGTTTTAGATTAGCTACGATGTGGGTTCTTCTACGCGTTAAAGGGCTAACCTTTTCGGCGTTTGATCGTAGATCGGACGTCGAGTCTGAACAGCAATAGATCTGTGTTGTCAGTAACATCTTGGCCATGGGTAGCATAGCGAGACACGTCCGA